>CAJHQP010002976.1:0-74909 GCA_905132765.1 Moricandia arvensis | reverse complement strand
GAGAATGCTCATAATCATAAACACATGAAAGCCAATACATATATGCATTATTCAGTTTAAATCATACATATACATATAATTGCCTAAAATCTAATGTTCAATTTTCATCACAATGAGCACATGCATCACTGAATAATTAAGGTTACTATACGAGCTGGCCCGACTCAATGTATATGGCCTAATGCAATTTATATATCTAATCAGTAATATATAAAAAAGGTCTTAAATTTTGACAAGACATTAAACTCTTTACTAAACGTCTGCATAAACAAATGGGTCCAGTTCCAAATGCACATGGCACATACCAAGAACCGGGTCTAATACTAGGTTTCTGCACGTACATGCATACATTACGCATATGGATAATCCAGGGTCCCCACTTAGATGGTCATTCCCCTGGCCGTCAGGTTGAGGCGAACTTCACCCCGGAGGTTTCAAACTGGCCGAAAGCAAGGTCCAGACCTCGGTGTTCCAGAGCGAGGCGCGGTAGTTTCCGCATGGGTGGAGATCGAACCCGATGCTGTAGCCACCAAACCCGTCCCCTTACCACTTGGACTACCCTCGTCCGGACAACATTACGCATATTTATTAGTTTATCTTATATTAATCAAAACAAGCATAATAAATATTATTTATGTTCTAAAATTTAAACAAAAATCAAATTATTTCTATATATATGAAAAAATTCATCAAAAAAATATATATATATATATATATACACTTATTAGTGTTTATACATCTTTCTATTTTTTAGTTTTAAATGTTATGATTAAAATTATTTTTTGGATAACAATATAATATATATACTATATGGATTATCTTTTCATTTTATATAATATGTTTTATTTTTGGAAAATAATAATAAATAATTATCAACAGTTGCTAATAAAATTTTAATTATTTATAAACATCAACTTTAACTAATGATAAGGGTAAAGGAGTAGCTCGTGAAGGCTCGTATGTTAGCACGAGAGATGGCTTCCATAGGCTTATAATGAAAGAAAGTATAGAGATCATGGTGAGGGTCTTCAAGAAACGCTCAACAAGATGGTGATTTGCTTTTAAGGAATACAATAGAAGGTATGCCATTGCTCGGAGAGGGATAAACAATCTGTCGAATGCAAAGGTTAGGAAACACTTAAATGACCCACATAAGTTGATGTTTTAGGCTTTTAAGAGTGGAAACAAGAACAGTCCTCAGCTTCAAAGGCGCACAAGGTTGTCTGTAGAGGAATGGGGGGAGTTTACAGAGACTGAAGCTGTTGAGAATCAGGACCACTCGGCTCAGAATGAAGAATCCTTTGATATGGACGAAGATGATCATCTGGACGATGTTGCTCCAACTAAGGAAGATAAGGTGAATCAGGTTCCTAGAAAGAAAATCAGTAGGGTGGGAGTTGCTGCTGGTTTTGGTGGAAACACTAAAGGGGGTGTATTGAACCAAGAGTTTTAGAAGATTATGGGATTGGTAAAATCTCACGTTACTGAAGTAATGATTTAGATTTTTATTTTCAAATCTCCTGTTATTAAACATAGAGTTTGTGCAAAATTATTAAACATCACTTGAAATACCCTGTTATTCAATTAACAATTTATAAAAATTATATCAAATTCAGTGTTATTCAAAGATAAATAAGATTTAGAAGAAACTTTTGTAAAGGGGATTTATGAGTATGTCACGTCATTTTTTCGTTAAAAACACCTCTCCATAGAATACCATATCTACAATGTTATCTGAAGTGAATTAAAAGAAAATAAAACCGCCTTTGCTGTAAAGAAAAATCTCCAACTCTTGTTTCTCTAACCTAAACTTATGTGAAACATGATAACATGTAGTTTCATGACTTGCATCTCGAATATTGATTCAATGAGTAATCCATCGTAGAGAACGGGACAGAGACTGAAGGCTAGTTCATGGATCTCGTTCGATTTATCACTTCTCAGAAGTTTCTGATAAGATCATAACCAAAGTAAAATAAGATTAACTTTGTCAGAGATGTGGATGTGGTATCATGTGTCTCCTATATCTAGGATTGTGTCCAAGTCCTTCACGTTCCTATTTGTTTAGTAGGCAGTTATTGTACGTACTATCTAATGTATTTAAGAGACTATTGTCTCATGAAAAGATATGAAGAGAAATTTGCCTGAAAAGTAACGTGTTCTAAGTTTTATTTTGCAAGTGTGTTTGATCAACAATTATAACTTGCAACAGAGGTTTATCATTTTCACCACCGTTTTTACTGTAGAATTGTTGATCGGTTGAGCTGCCATGCATTAGATGGCTTCGAGCTGCATTCTTCTCAGCTCAGAAGTCCATTGGCAAGAACCAGTTCTTGTGAGTTTGTTCTTTATCTTTCCCTCGGTCAAATGAGGAAGATAAGCAGTGTGTGGATGTTGTTAGAGGAGAAGACAAGGCTCCAATCAAGAAGAAGCAGAGGAGATGAGTGATCCAGTAATCATTAAGGAAGAGGAGAGGTTAAGAGAGGAACTGGAGGAGATAGAAGCTAAGTATCAGGAAGAGATGAAAAAGATAGGTCGAAAAAGAGAAGAAGCAATAATGGAGGCAAAGAAAAAGATGTCTTAGAAGAAGATGGAACATGTTGATTGAGTAGCCAAGAACACACAACAAAGACGTCAATGGTGGTTTTTTTTTTGTTTCTGGATTAGTTTGTTTCTTGAGCACGGAGAAAGCATACTTCGGTGCCTGAAAATGTAGAACGTTTGAAGAATTCTATGCTTATTGTTGTTTCTTACTGGTTAGTGGTTAAATATTTTTGATATATGGTTGGATGTTACGAACACAAAGATGATGTTAGAAAAGGTCAAATTATGTGTTCTTTGTATTTTGTAGAAGAAAACTATGATGTATGCAACAGTGATGAATTAAACATATAACAACTGAAGTCTTTAAATAACACATACGAGCTTGATAAAGCAGAGAGATATGATGACAGAGTCATAACAATCTATCAAACACAGTCACTGATCTCCAAAAATCGACTTGATACTGAAGCAAGAGCGAAGATGAGTAACAGAGAGAAGAGGTAGACTGTTGTCTTCATGATGCTTTAGTCCAATAGCAAGTTTGATTTCTTTATGCATATACATAGTGAGAAGCCCGTAAGAACAAAAAAGAAATATTGACCAAAACTATTATGTACTGTTCAAATCACCTAAACAACTTTAAAATCTGAAAAAATTACCTTATCAACTCGCCTGAAATTTTTTATTTGTATTTTAAAATTTCATCAAAATCACTCAAATAACTTCAAAACTCACTTAAATCCTACAAAAATTAAAATACCCCAAAAGATTTTAAACTTCTAATCCAATACACCCCCCTAAGAAAAAGCTTCTGCAAAGTTCAATCTCCCCATGGAAGAAGCTCATGTCCAAGCAGGTCACCAAGGCGGGGGATAAAGGTGTTTTGCCATAAAAAAATGGCTATTGCTAAGCCAACAAACTGATCAGGAGTAAGAATTTTGTCATTTAGTTTTTTTGCTTTTCTAGTGTTTCTATGAATAAAGAATGGACTATACTTCTAAAGTTCTAAGGCTTTTTCAGGGTTTTTTTTTGTGTTGGCTTTGTTATCACTTTCTTATAATAAATCAATGTTTCTTGCTGTATTTTGAGGTTTATATTTCTATCTTTTGCTTGCGGATAATGAGACGCTGCCTGGGTATTAGACAGTTCTTTTTGTTCAACTGGTATTAGACTGGTTTATCAGACTATTTTTTTCACAATATCTTTGTTTAGATGAGAAAATTTTATTTCTTTTTTTGAAAGAAAGGGAAAGTTTTATTAGGGTCAACTCAGAACAAGAATAATGCGGTTAGGGGTGTCAAAATCAGTAAACCAACCCAAACCAAATAACATTCAAATGGTTTAAGCTTATATGAATCATGGATTAAACCAATCCATTTGATAAATGGATTGGGTCAATCCATAACTCATTCAAGTTTATGAATTAATGGTTAGCACATGAAAACAGTTTTAAAGAAATTTTCTAGGATAGTTTCTTTTCACCAAAAGAGTCCCAACGGAAGAAAATGACCAAAAGAGTTTTCATTAAAGGGTAAAAATAGATTTCTACCCCTAAGGTATAGGAGTGGGGTTTATTAAAAAATATATTAAAATTTTCAAAATAAATATTTTAAATAGTTTTAAAAGCATTTTTGATTTTTTTTTAAAAAATATGTTTTCTAAAAACAAGTGAAAAAAGTTTCTAAACTTTTTTATAAAAATTTTGAATTTTAAAACATATAATTCGAAACTATAAAAAATTCAATTATTTATTCATATTTGTTTATCTATAAAGTAACAGGTAGAAAGTTTTTTTTGCTTCTTTAATGAAATTTTTTTGGTCATTTTCTCTTGAGAAGTCTTTTGGTGACAAAAACTAAAAATGACTATTTGCGATAATTGCCCATAATTTAATAGTCTAAATGGTTAGTACGTAAAATACAATTTTACAGGTTTGGTTGGAATACATGATTTTTTAATTTTTGAGAACCCGATTTTACGGTTTTTGGTGGAAAAAAAAATTTAGGGCGAGAAAACACAATTTTACGGTTTTGTTGGAAAAACATGATTTGTATTTTTTTTGTGAAAAAACACGATTTTGTGATTTTGACGGGAAAACATGATTTTTTTGTTTTGGCAGAAAACATAACTTTGCAGTTTTAGCAAAAAAAAATTAATTTTATGGTTTTGGTGGGAAAACACGATTTTATGGTTTTGCTGGGAAACTCGTTGTTACATTTTGGCGGAAAACATGATTTTGCGGTTTTGATTAGAAAACTCAATTTTATGATTTTGGCGGGAAAACACAATTTTTGGTGTTGGTGAGAAACATAATTTTTAGGAGGAAAACTCAATTTATATGGTTTGGGCGAAAAAACTTCAATTTTACGTTTTATCAAGAAACACGATTTTGAGGTTTTGTGGGGAAACATGATTTTTTTTGTTTTTGCAAGAAACTCAATTTTACGATTTTAGTGGGGAACTCAATTTACGGCTTTGGCAGGAAAACATGATTTTGTGGTATTGGCGGAAAAAAACTCAATTTTGGGTTTTGGCGAGAAAACACGATTTTCCGCTTTTAGCAGAAAAACTTAATTTTGCAGTTTTGGCAAAAATACGATTTTATTGGAAAAACATGATTTAATGATTTTGGAGAGACAACATAAATTTAACGGTTTTGGAGGGACAACAAAAATTTACGGTTTTGGCAGGAAACATGATTTTACGGTTTTGGTATGAAAACCCAGTTTTACGATTTTGGTGGAAAAACACGATTTTACGCTTTTAGCAGGAAAATACGATATATGGTTTTGATGGGAAAACATGATTTTACGCTTTTAGCAGGACAAATCCGACCCTGACACCATGCATTAGAAGTTGGTGCTTCCGGCTCAAAATTATATATATATATATATATATATATATATCAGTTTTTCCGACCTTTTATTGACAAAATTCCCCTGTAGCATAATGGTATTGGTGTGATGGTGAATTTAGTGTAAATGTAGCCAGTTTGAACCTTGAATCGTACAAAATCTTTTAAATTTTGGAAAAGTATTATTATCACGCCAATAATTTTTGTCGGGCTATGGCCCTCATATTCAATGGGGCGGTATTGAGTGGGAAAATATGATTTTACAGTTTTAGCAGAAAACATATTTTTGTGATTTTTGCGGAAAATTTTAATTTTACCATTTGCGGGAAAACACAATTTTGCAGTTTGGCGAGAAACATGATTTTATCGTTTCAGTGGAAATGAGATTTGATAGTTTTGATGGAAAAATAAATGCTCTCCCGAAAATTAAACATTTGATATGGCAAATGATGAATATATTGCTGTCACATGGAATTTAACACGACATCATATGCGTTGTGACAATCATTGCCCCATATGTGGAGAACATGATGAAATTGTAAACCATGCTATCTTTGAATGTCCTACTGTGCAAGCTTGGGCTTTAGCCTCGAACACCCTCGTGTTCATGAATCTTTGCCTACGCCAATTGTCTACACAAATTTGGATTATCTTTTCTGGAGGAATAGTGAAATTGAAGATCCAGATCTAGACATGGATCCTTATCCATGGATTATCTGGTATCTATGGGAAAGCAAGAAATGATTAAGCGCTTCAAAGAAATATCTAGAGATCCATTAAAGTTAATTCGTCATGCAGAAAGTGAATGCAAAGTCTGGTTTGAGGCAAACTCAACAGGTGATGATTCAGTGATCCAACAAACAAAATATAGAAGTCTCAAACTTGCCATAATATTTGTCTGGTCGATGGATCGTGGACCTCTGAGTCGCCAATTTAGTGGATATGGATGGGTATAGATAGATGGAACAGGAGAAGACCAACTCCTAGGGTTGAGGAACAAAGAAAATCGTATGTGTTCTTTACACTCAGAACTAGAAGCTTTAATTTGGGCGATGGACGCAATGCTGCAACATACGAACTACAATAATTCGGAACAGACTGTAAGAAACTCACAGCGATGATACAAGCCCCACAAGTTTGGCCTAGATTTTTGACGAAATTGGGAGAGTATCTTACTATGAAGAGTCGATTACAAAAATTCAAGATTTGCCACATACCAAGACTGCTCAATTGGACAGCGGATGGATTGGCTAGGACTGCACGATCTTTCTATCGTTCATTGTTGTTTATTGGTTGTTCTATTCCAGTCTGGATTCCTGGACCCACCTCATGTTCTTTGATTAATAGAATGACCTTCTGATGTCAAAAAAAAACCTAACAACTAAACATAATTTTATATATTTTACTTTAAGTGAATGTAATAAACACAACTAAACATAAAATGAAAGAACATAAATTTCGTACATAACATCAAAAGCAAATAGTTACCTATGATATATATATATATATATATATATATATATATATATTAGGTTACATTTTTTACATTTTTATTTTGAACTTTGGCTTTACGTTTAAATATGAAGACGATAATGATTTAGTATCAAATTGATAATTATTTATAATTTTTTATATAAATTATATGTTTGTAACTGAATTAGAATAAGGGTTTTAGTAATTAAACCCCGTAACTAAAGATAAATCGTAAATAAACCCTCAACTAAAAATCCTACATAATTAAACCCTCAACTTTAATTATGTTAACATGTATTACCCTCCATCTAATGTATAGTGACGAAATGTGACATATTTTAACGGTTTATAAGTTGAGGGTTTATAATGTTGAAAACTTGTTAAGGGTTTTTTTTTTTACGATTCAAAAATAATTGAAGGTTTTTATCACTAAGAATCATTAAATATTTTAAAATCCTTATTTTCACTTAGAGTTGTTTTAAATTGATTTATAAGCTCTTAAAACTAGATCTCTATACTTGAGTTTATTATATAACTAATTTGTAAATCTAAAATAATAATTAAAAACACTACTTAAACTTAATATAAATTAAAAATAATAAATTATGGATTTTTTAGTAACTAAAACTCCTCAACTAAAGATAAATCGCAAAATAATATGGAAGAAACCCTCAACTTTAATTTCGTAAACATCTGTTACGCTCCGTCTAAAATATTGTGAAGGAGGATGACATATGTTAATGGTTTATAAGTTGAGGGGTTTATAATGTTAAACCTTAGTTGAGGGATTTTCTTCCGATTTTAAAATAGTTGAGAGATTTTAGCATTAAAATCACTAAATGTTTTAATATATTTATTATCATTTAGCCCATTGTTTAAAATTGATTTATAAGCCTCTAAAGTAATTATAAATCCTTATTCATCATTTTATCAATTCTATGACAAATTTATAAAGCTTCATAAATATTTTAATAATTTTATAAATGATTAATAAGACCTCATACATAATTATCATTGACACTAAGTGGAAAGATTGACTTCACGAATTAATTATCGTCGACAATACTTAACACCTAATATAACTTAAATTTTTGAAATTAGTTGTATTTGACAATGGCGATATAAGACACAAGATTTTCATAATACCATTGTCAAATAACAAATGATTTAATATTTTGAAGTTATATTAAGTTTTAAGTAGTGTTGTTAATTATTGTTATTTTAGAGGTACAAATTACTTATATAGTAAAGTCAAGTATAGAGATTTATAACTAGTTTTAAAAGCTTATAAATCAATTTAAAACAATGTTAAGTGATAATAAAGATTTTAAAGTATTTATGATTTTTAGTGATAAAACCCTCAATTATTTTTGACTCAAAAAAAACCTTAACTATGTTTTCAATAAACTTATAAACCATTAAAATATGGGTTTTTAGTAATTAAACCACTCAACTAAAGATGAATCGTAAAATAAAAGGGTTTTTAGTAATTAAACCATTCAACTAAAAATGAATCGTAAAATAAAATATTGACTAAAAATCTTACAAAAGAAACCCTCGAGTTTAATTCCGTTAGCATATGTTACCCTCCTTCAAAAATACTGTAATGGAAGGTGACATATGTTAATGATTTATATGTTGAGGGTTTACAATGTTGAAAAATTAGTTGAGGGGTTTTCTTGTGATTCAAAAATAGTTGAGAGTTTTATCACTAAAAATTATTTAATGTTTCAAAATCTTTATTTATACATTGTTTAAAATTAGTTTATAAGCTTTTAAAACTAATTCATAAATCTTTATACATAATTTTATTATAAATATAATTTGTAAATCCTAAATCAATAATTTTCAACACTACTTAAACTTAATATAACTTAGAATATTAAATTATTTGATATTTGACCAGGATAATATAAGATTTTTTTTTTTATATCATCATTTTCAAATACAAACAATTTAAAAAAATTAAGGTATATTAGTTCTTAGTTACTGTTTGACGATAATTAATTCATGAAGTCAACCTCTTTATTTAAAGTATGCAGCCAATCTTCTTTTTCTATTTCTATTATTTTTGATTTTCGGGTCATACTTTCCACTTGTCCAGGGAAAATAATACATGATTATTCTTCTTTTCAATTTTATTAATCATTATGCTGTACTTTTGTCCTATTGATTAATAAAATAATATATTTAATATATTATTTTTGATTTATGAAGCATCATTAATTATTTGTAAAAATATTAATTTTTTAAAAACTTTAAATTTATTGTAAAATTGATAAAATAAAGTAGAAGGATCTATAGATTAGGTTTAAAGTGTTATAAATCAATTTTAAACAATGCATAAATGATAATAAAGATTTTAAAACACTGAATGATTTTAGTGATTAAAACCCTCGACTATTTTTGAATTGTAAGAAAACCCCTCCACTAAGTATATAACATTGTAAACCCTCAACTTATAAACCCTTAATATATGTCACCTTCAACTAAGTATTTAACATTGTAAACCCTCAACTTATAAACCGTTAACATATGTCACATTCCGTCATGGTAATTTAGACAGAGGGTAACAAATATTAACGAAATTAAAGTTGAGGGTTTTTTTATAAGATTTTTAGTTGAGAGTTTATTTTACGATTCATCTTTAGTTGAGGGATTTAATTACTAAAAACCCAAAAACAAATTATTAACTAAAAATCTTACGAAATAACCCCTCAACTTTAATTTCGTTAGCAGTTAGCGTATGTTACCCCTCCTTCAATAATACCGTCACGGAGGGTGACATATGTTAACGGTTTATAAGTTGAGGATTTACAATGTTTGAAAAATTAATTGAGGGTTTTTCTTGCGATTCAAAAATAGTTGAGGGTTTTCATCACTAAAAATCATTTAATGTATATTTATTGATACATTGTTTAAAATTAATTTATAAGCCGTTAAAACTAATTTATAAATATTTATAGATACTTGTATTATAAATATATTTTTAAATCCTAAATTTATAATTTTTCAACACTACTGAAACTTAATATAACTTACGATATTAAATTATTTGATATTTCACCATGGTGATATAAGAAAATTTTGTGTTATATCGTCATTGTCAAATACAAACAATTTTAAAATTTTAAGTTATATTAGGCCTTAGTTTAGTGTTGACGATAATTAATTCATGAAGTCAATCTCTTTATTTAGAGTATGACACAATTTTCTTATTCTATTTCTATTATTTTAATTTTCGGGTCATATTTTCCACTTGTCTAGGAAAATAATACATGATTCTTCTTCTTTTCGTTTTTTTAAAATCATTATGTTGTAATTTTGCCATAATGATTAATAAAATAATATTTTAATATATTATTCTTGATTTATGAAGCATCATTAATTATTTGTAAAAATATTAAAATCTTTATAAATCTTTATAAATTGATTATAAAATTGATAAAATAAAGTATAAGGATATATAGATTATGTTTAAAGTTTATAAATCAATTTTAAAAAATGCATAAATGATAATAAAGATTTTAAAATATTGAATGATTTTAATGATTAAAACCCTCAACTATTTTTGAATCTTAAGAAAACTCCTCAACTAAGTATTTAACACTGTAAACTCTCAACTTATAAACCCTTAGCATATATTACCTTCAACTAAGTATTTAATATTGTAGATCCTCAATATATAAACCGTTAACATATGTCATTTTCCGTCATGGTAATTTAGAAGGAGGGTAACAAATATTAACGAAATTAAAATTGAGGGTTTGTTTTGTAAGATTTTTAGTTGAGAGTTTATTTTACGATTCATCTTTAGTTGAGCGGGTTTGATTACTAAAAACCCTTAAAATATGTCATCTCCCGTATATTAGAAAGAGGGTAATAGATGTTAACAAAATTAAAGTTGAGATTTTATTTCGTAAATTTTTTAGTTGATAGTTTATTTTACAATTAAATTTTAGTTGATGAGTTTAATTACTAAAACTCCTTAAATTATTTGATATTAGACAATGGTATTACAAAAATATTGTGTCTTATATAGTCACTGTCAAATACGACTAATTTAAAAAATTTAAACTATATTAAGTATTAAATACTGTGGGTGATAATTAATGTGTGAAGTCAACCTTTCCACTTAATGTCGATGATAATTATGTATGAAGTCTTACTAATCATTTATAAAAGTATTAAAATATTTATGAAGCTTTAAAAATCTGTCACAGAATTGATAAAGTCATGAATAAGTATTCATAATTAGTTTTAAAGGCTTATAAATTAATTTTAAACAATGCCTAAATTATAATAAATATCTTAAAATATTTAATGAGTTTTAGTGCTAAAATCCCTCAACTATTTTTGAACCGAAAGAAAACTCTTCAACTAAATTTTTAACATTATAAATCCTCAACTTTTAAAAATTAACATATGTCACCCTCCGTCACAATATTTTAGACGGAAAGTAACATATGTTAACGAAATTAAACTTGAAGGTTTATTCATAGTATTTTTAGTTGAGAGTTTATTTTACGATCTAATATATTAAAACAGAGTTCTATTTTTTATCTACTTATAAGTGTATAGGTTGGACCATTACATTTTTTTTAATTTCTTATTAATTCTCTTACAACAAACCTAATTATTATTAAATATATATTATATCTAACTAATTAATTATCTTAATACTTTCAAAATAAGATATCTAAAACGATATTCTTAATTATTTTTTCTTAAGACTAGATTTTAATAATATATTTTAATATCTTTAATTTGAAATGTAATTATACATTTGTTTTTAAATAATAAAGCCATTATTAATATTAACTATATTTAAAAATGAAAAATTATTCATTATTCATTTATATAATAAAAAATCTATAATATTTATATATAAATAATTTATATTCATAATTAAATTAATACACCAAGTAATAAATATAAAGTAACTTAATTCATTAATTAACTATTTATATGTTATAAAATAACAGAATAAATTATATTTATGAATTTTACAACATACTTCAACTTATTAAAAATATTAAATATTATATGTGAACTAATAAATTATTTCATAACTTAATATACATATTAAATTAAAATATTAAAAGTAATTGATATATTTCTCATGTATGAGACGAGTATAATAACAATAGTTAATTTGTATAATAATGTTGACAAAAATATAATAATAAAATAAAATTTTATGAATATTAAAAATTAAAAATTTGTATTATAATATATGAAGTAGGTTATATAACTTAATTATCTTATTTTCATAAAATTATATTAATGTAAATTTTAATTTTATTACATATATTTCAAAACAAAATGTTTTAATAAAAAGATACACATGTAAAGATTTCTAATTTTGAGTAAATAAATATTTGAATAAAAATTTATCTCGCTTTAAAAAGTATGGGTCAAAATCTAACAATAAACATTAATATTTCATCAAAATCTAATAAGAACATTAAAATGCAGGTGAAAATCTAATAATAAACATTAATATTTGATCAAAATCTAATAAGAAACATTAAAGTGCAGGTCGAAATACATCTCACATTCATGTATCTATTTCTAATTTAGTATGTATCTTCTCGAATATTAATCCATTACGCTTACAATAAAATGATAAATTAGTTTGACTAATTTTTGTAAAACAAGAGGATAACATTCATAATATATATCCACCATTCATCTAAACATTCATAAATTAGAATACTTTAAATATGAAAATTTAAGTCAAATTGTATTACATAGTGGCCACCCATAGGTTCAACCAGTAGTTGGATCCCAAATTTTAGCGTATTTTATGGATTTTATAAAAATTTAAATAACGAGTTTAAAGAAAAAATAACCGGACTCCATATAAAGTCATCAGTTAGTCAGTTTAACCGCGTGTCCGGATCGTGACCCGAAACACTGGATATAACACTCCATTTGTAACATTTAAATGTAAATATATAATCAAAAATAATAATTTATTTCATATAATTTGGTTTGTGTCGAAAATAATCTCGCGCTTTGAATGCGTGGATCAAAATCTAGTTTATCTTTGATTGAGAGGTTCAATTACTAAAAATCCTTTAAATAATATTAAAAACTCACCTGGATTAAACCGAAGAAACACAAACAAAATCAAATTAAATCAAACCGAATACATATCAAACCGACTAAAGCCAAATCGAACACAAACCAAACTAAACTAAAACTGAATCAAACTGAACACAAATCAAACTAAACAAATTTGAGTTCACTTTGGTTAACCCTTACTTAAACCAAAATAAAACCAAATCGAACCCTTAATTAAATGCCCACCCCTACATTGGCCTTTTCTCGGAGAAGGAAAAAGTAACGGTTGAAGAAAATTAAATGTGATTACGGAATACATTGATTCGTTTTGGTGTAAATTTATCCATATATGTAATTATTGACAAAGGACGAAATTGTTTGTAACTGACGAACTAAAACCATTAAAGGAAAGTCTGAAAGAGACGAAATCAACTTGGAATCTCATTTATAAATTAGACAAAAAGAAAAAAAAACAAGAAAGATGTACATTCGGTGGAGCTTTCCCATACAAATAGAAAAGCCAAAGTCTCGAAATCCATGAACTGAATCATATCAACCCTATAATAGATGTACCTATATATGATGACTATGGATGATGTCTTATGATTCTTATACTCACTATACTCTATATAATTTTTCAAAGCATGTGGCCAAGAAATTGGTTCGATCATTCAATAAAAAAGCATACACTATACAGATCAAACTTGATAACAACTGAAACAAATATTAACTAGTATTACGGGTGTGTTTAATACATGGAAGGGGACCATTTGCCACCCATTTCCAGCAATGAAACAGTAAAACTGACATACGTTTCCTTAGTGTATAATTTTTTGTCCAATGTTTCCTTTGAAGTTTCAATTTGAACCGCTCTTTAATCTCTCATTATTCACTATGTTTCCAGTTATCTAACCACAAATCCCATAAAACATATCCATTTTTTGTTGATTCTAAAAGTTTATTGATTTGCTAAATTTGGAAGGAATTTTAGAGAGTTTTGTACATTTTGAAAATCTATAAAAATAAATTACTATAATGACTTAAGAATCAAAGGGATATATGTAGTATTCTTCAAATCTTGTTTCATGAGTTAAAAGGTTATGAATACAACTCTCAATTACACTAACTTTAGTGGATTTATAAAATCATTAAAATTTAAAATTTTTGAATAACAAATGACTTTATATAGAATTATAAAATCATTATACCAATAATACTAAATTTGAGTGAGAATTTGAAAATTTATAAACCAATAACACTAGACTCTAAGAATTCTAAGAATCATTATAAATTCAATTCCCACTAACACCCCCTAAAAGACTCTAAAGAATAAACTTAGCTTTGCTCAGCAGTATACGTTAGCCACCAGTTCTGTTATTAGCATAAACCGCTGGAAATTCATTCATCAGTCGGTTGTTGTTTTTAACATTTAATTTGCATATTTTCGGTTAATCTAAAAACTTAGAAGCCAAAAGTAGTTTCAGTTGCAGGAAGCGACTACACCCACAAATCTCTACCTATATAGAGTCTCGAAGAGATATATTATTTCAACTTTCCAAAAACCCTAAACTATTATAATAAACTACATAAGCCAGAAAGTCTTTTCTTATAACAATAATAGTGAAAAGAAGAACTTGGAAGTCTCTCTTGAGATTCCCAAAAAGTAAATAGTGATTTCCATCTCAATTTGCTATGAGTTGGACGAATTAGAGTTGATATAGTCATGTAAATAATTATATATTCAATGAAAACAAAACTAAAACATCGGATCCATATATATGCACAAACACACATAAGAGTAGAAAATAAAAAAATCAGATGAACAGAAATATATCCACATGAAAGAGAACTAATCTTACAAATTAGAAAAAAAAATAGAAACACAGATATTTTGAAAATCAAACACTGAAGAAGAAAAAGGCTACTGTGAAGGTTGAGATAGAATTAAAGAAAAAAAGAAATTAGGGTTTAAGAGCGCGACAGTCAACGGGTGAAACTGCGAGCATGATCTAGTCGACACTCATCCCTTTCCATCGTCAAGAAAACAACAGAGAAGAAAGTTAATAGATCATGCTGGCAGCTTCATCAGATGCCGGTGCGCCATACACTTCACCATATCATAGAGAGAGAGAGAGGGAGAGAGAGAGAGAGAGAGAGAGAGATCCAATTTTTGTAGCTAGGGTTTTCTTGTGGTAACTGGCTCTCATCAATGAAGAAGAAGACGGTCTTTATATAAGAAAGGAGAGAGGAGGTCACGAAGGAGTGTTGGTGGTGGAAAGAGATAAATATGTTTTAGAGGGGTTGACATAACAATTAAGCGAAAGTATGTGGGTCGAAAATGAAAACGAATAAGGGAAAAAAAAAAGAACGAGTGACAAACAAAAGGCGTTAAAGAAAAGTGGTCCAAAGTAGAACCGTGAATAAGATTGAATAATGTCACGCCAATTCACTTCTTCTTTCTTACAGAGACTAGTTAGTTTTGTGTGTTGTGTTTGCTTCCTTCTGAAACTAATTAATTACTTCTACATTTTGATGGAGACCCTTTTCTTTCTTTTCAAATTTTTAAAAGGTTTATTTTCTTAAATTGATTAAATGAGATTAGTGGATGACAAAAAAGATTTATTAATCGGATATTCCGTGAAATTTCTACCAATTTGACTGAGTAAGTGATGATTTATATTCTGTTGTTATATTTTATAAAAACCTACTGTTGAATCGGATGTATAGACGCTGATTATGAAATGTTTATCCGATTTCACCCGCAAATTCAATCGCTTACCCGATTAATTAGTCAGTCACTTACAAATTTCCAAGTATATGATTATTGAGAAATCTGGAAGGTTTGTCTATTATGAGTTCGAAATGTATGTATATATATACTTTTATGAAACATATAGTAATAATATGTTCAGAACTAAGGACTATATATTCACTGTCGGAGAGAGAAAAAAAAAGAAAGAAAAAACAGTTTTAATTATTCTTCGAGAAATACCCTAGGATAATCCTAAAAAAGTTTTTATCACAAAAATAACTCTCAAGAACAAAAATGACAAATCTAGCCTTTTTTTATTTTCAAAAAATTAATTTTTATTTTATTTTTTTCAATTTTGAACCTCACCCCCAAAACCCCACCCCATAACTCTAAACCCTAAGTTTAGATTAGTTAACCCAAGGGTTAACAAAATGACTAATATACATTTATACCCCTTGGGTTAACTAATCTAGACTTAGGGTTTAGAGTTATGGGGTGGGATTTTGGGGATGAGGTTTAAAATTGAAAAAAAATAAAATAAAAATTAATTTTTTAAAAATAAAAAAAAGGTTAAATTTGTCATTTTTGTTTTTGAGGGTTATTTTTGTGATAAAAACTTCAAAAATGGTTATTTAGGAGATTTTCCCTTATTCTTTTCCTCATTAAAAGAAAAATTGTTTTCTCCTTGGCATACTCCCACTGCTTATATATACTTTATTTGACTCATGATGAAGTTTTACATATATTATTTTTAAATATTCCAACGTCGGGACATACATGCATCTTTACGATTTATCTTCAATATATTATATATTATATAATTAAGAAACAGTGGCTTTAATTAAGACCTAAGCCTTGAAAAAGTGAAGTTAACACATGCATAAAGTATAACCTACGGAAACTCTTAGGCTATATAATATGCTTTGGCCTGCTTCTATATAAGCTTATTGTGCATGGTTGCGAGTTGCTACTTTATAACTCTCTCACCTACAAATAAATAATTATATATATATATATATATATATATTTTGTTCCTTCTAATGTCATTGTATACTTAACTAACCAATATTATTTTTAAAAAGAAAGATTTCACAATTGTTTTTTTTCAACATTTAAGAAAATATCATTAATTTCCACTTTTGATGCTGTGTTTTAAAATGATCGCCAAATAGCATTTTTACAGTTGATTTAAGGCTCTTTTGAAATTAAAATGATATTTAAAACATATTTAGAAGTTAGTATTTCTTATGAGAAAAACCATGGTATTTGAATGTAATTATAACTAGTACATGTGAGATCTAATTGAGCACATGTGGGATATTCACATGATCCATTTTAAGTGCATTTAGATATTAAAGTATCCATATTTATTCACTCAAATGCCAGTCTTTGTCACGTAAATATTTAAGTTTCTGAAAAGTAAACAATATAAAATTAATGTACATACATCATACATGCTGCTGCACATGTGTTACAACAATTTGTTCTTGTAATCTACCACATGTCAATACCCCTGGTAATAGCTATAGAGCAACTTATTGATTTTTTTTATGAATTATGTTGTACAGAAGATGTAATAAATAAAGTATGTTAAACTGGTATATAAAGTGAATTGAATAATAAAACAACTTTCCTAAAAAAGATTCCTTAGCACTAACAATAGGATAATACCATTTCTATGCAAAAATTACCCAAAACTTGATAGGTTCTGGGCAAGCTGTTGGGTCTGTGACAGCTACGCGATATTGCAAGCTATTGAAAATTATTGATATGTACAATCTTTGATAACGACTTGTTGTATTTGGTAGCGATATACAAAAAGGCAAAACCTCTTATTTGTATAGAAGTCTTTTCCATTGGTCCTTTTAGTTTGGTACCAATAAAGTCAACAACACTAATTGCAAAAGAAATGATATGTAAGTCTACTCAAATCAGCTTCACTGCTGGTGAAGTAAACTTAATTTCCAGGTTAGTTATATGTCCACGACCTACTGGAAATTTCAATCCTTTAAATTTGTTTATAAATTAAAAACCACTTCTAGTTCCAAGCGAGAAAGAAAATCAGCCGTGAAGTTTGTCCCATGCTTTGCACTCTTGGGATGCTGGTGAAGTGATGCTACATCTTTGATGTATACATATGCAACTTTATAAGTACTTGATCACACACATGCGAGGCTCGAACTTATCGCTTACTTTGGATCATCTATCAAATTCATTAACTGTAGTGTCTTTTAAAATGCATTTTTTTTTGTTCACGAAAAAGATATTAGATGCTAAATGTTGACCTCACTAACTTTGCATTCAAAGTCAATAAAAAGTTGTCATATCTGTAACCTTTCCACCAACGTTGTTCGGATGCACCTAATCGATCTTTTGATTGAACAAAATGTATTAAAAAATCATCAAAGTTACTACCATTTTACAGTTGTAATTACTTTTTCTTGAAATTATAATCAGAAATATTCTACAAGATATAGTATCTTAGTCAGATCCGACAGATTTGCTTTGCAACGACTTTATATTGGTTACACTTACAGACACGAATATTATTCACAAAAACTATTCTGGAGGTTTATGGTTTGTAATTAACTACGAAATTTGTGTAGTTGCTAATTATTTATGCAGCAAGGTTAATCAGTCGGCTTATTCTCAAAACTACCAACTTTTGTTTATTAATACCACAAAGTCTTTAAAAAATCTTCTTGAACTTTTATACTAAGGCTTGTCACTTGCGTGAAATCTTTTTTTTTAACCCAAACTAGAATAGGACCCGCGTAATGTTTCTTTATTTGTTTGATTTATGATACTTAAAAAAAATTGATTACAAAATTTTATTAGATTAGATGTTCAGTTAATTAGGGTATGAGTATTAATATAGATAATGTTGGCTCCATATTTTACCCTTACTCGTTATGCGACAAATGAACTTCTAACGCATAGTCGTACGAAACTTAGACAAATATATGTTTTGACACAAAATATAAATACAGAATAAATATATATACAATATTTTAAGAAATGTGAATATAAATTATACTTCAAATATAATTTGTATGTATAAAATATATTTAACATATATAAATAGTTTCAAATTACAAAAGTTAAAATATGTTTGACTATATAAAGATGACAAATTTAAGATTATTTTGCAACTAATCTAATAACAATAATCATATATACATAAGATAAGTAATATAAATAATAACATTAATAATATATATATATATATATATATATATATATATATAAATAATATTTTTAATTTTGTAATACCAATATTTAAAACCCATTTATTATGTGATCGAACTATATAAATCCGCATAAAACATTGTATAACATTAAAACAGTATAGTTGATTACCATATCCCTTACTTATTAATAGAGAAACATTTTAGCAGAGTAACCTTTAATTAGTAAATTATTTACATTCATGCCATTGACGAGGTGTCACTCTCATAATAACTCTCAGCCCATATAATTAATTACCCTTTATTTACTAGACTATTACATAATATGCCATTGACATTAAACCTACACATAATCATTGTCTCCTTTCAAATAATATGTACTTTACATAATTTTTATACATACTTTTAATGATTGTACTAGAAACATTTACTCTAAGCCTAGGATTTAAGAAACACGTACATATAAGAAATTAAATATAGAACACCTATTGACCCCATATTTGAATAATAAACTATTTTTAATTTCACATACGAAAGCATATATTTTGTGCATGATTTATACAAAATTGATTTTTTTGTTCTATTTTCTTGACCACCTTGACAATGTAGAACTCTTTGTAATGGTTCTTTGACTTCTCCATTTGATAATTTGTATTGAAGTGACACGAACACAAGAATTTATATAAACAAATAACCTGTTGTAAATGTAGGCACATTAAAACCATATTTTTGGCCACCTTGAAACCATTTTATTGACATACTGAAACTATTTATATTGGTCACATAAACATTATCTGAAACAAATTGAATTACATATGCCTTAAAGTGGTTATATATCACTCACTCTGCCATATATTTCCTGGAAGAACCACAGTATTGTCCTTAAACTAAATTCATACAACTTTTGTGCTATTGGGTGAGTCCATTTTAATCTTTCCTCATAGGTAACAAGATAACATATCTAATGTAAACTTAAATTAGCTAATTATATGTCAACAAAATTATACCATATAAAAAATATTAATTACACAAATATTGTTATAATTTATGACTTATGATACATATATGTAAAAATATCTCATTTTTTAATTTACAGTTATATAAGGTTTTTAATATATCGTCCAAATTTATTGCAGTTCCTAAACTAATGTGTTATATATATCATGATTTTTGTATAGATAATGAATACACAGTCACAACATTTATCTATATTAGTTTAAATAGAATAAAAATTATATTAGTGTTGAACTAGAGTTTATAATTAAAAAACATAATTTGAGTCCATCATTTTAGCACAAAAACTGGTATATTAATCATGAGATTTATTATGTATTGTAAAATTAATATTCGTAACATAAATCTTCTATAAATTTTCTCATCCTGCGCGTTATCTAGTAGTGGTTAAGCGCCACCTAAGCAAACGTCTATACCATATTTTACAACATTGATAACAAACTAATATGTAAATAATTTAGAATTGCATTAAATACTATATTATTCACTGTGTATATGTGGAATAAACCAATTTTAGCTCCATTTCTATTTAAAATATCAAACGATTGAGATTTCTTCAAAAAAGATTTCATCTTGCTTATGTAAACTATACTCTTTGTTATACCATGGTCAATATATAAAGAAAAAATTCAGAATTTCAGCAAATATTCCCATTTTTCAAATTTTTATTGTTAGATCCAATACCCTAAGTCTATTGTCATATATTACAATATATTATTCGAAATTTCTAGATTAACGAAATATCTTTTGTATTTAATTTATTAAACTAGATATTTTATAATTATTTATTAATACATGTAGTACAATTAGAAAACTATCCATAATAATTATTATTTATAAGTTTTTTGCTATACTATATTTATTATTAATAAATAAATACTTTGGAACTATTCAGCTCTCTTTTTTATTATTTAAATCAAGATTTTTACTTAACTAATATTTAGTTATGTGTTTTTCTGCGTTTCTTAAACTTAACCTTAATTGAAATTGCTTTTCAGCTAACAACACAATAGTATAGAGAATTAGCTTTTTTTATATTTGAAAATACATTTTTTAGTTTTGAATATTTTTTATTATATATTATTTTAATCACCTATCTAATCAAATTTGCTTACATTCATGTTTATTTTTTGGGCTAATTTTTATTAATATTCTGATCTAATAATATATAATAGTCATTGGGTAACAATATTTTAGCCATTTTAACATTTAACATAAAAACTTAGAGCGAAAAAACTACGCGAGAAACGGAATATAGAATTTGTAATATTTATAGAATAATAGAAAATATTATGTAGATCAACTTTAGTAGGAAATTTTACAACTAAACCTTTTATCAATAGATAAAAATAAGACTCTAATATAATAAAGGTCAAATCTTCTAAATAACCTTTTGAAGTTTTTGTCACAAAAATAACCCTCAAGAACAAAAATGACAAATCTAGCTTTTCTTATTTTCAAAAAAATAATTTTTATTTTTATTTTTTTCAATTTTAAACTTCACCCCCAAAACCCCACCCATAATCTAAACCCTAAGTCTAGATTAGTTAACAAGAGTATAAATGTATATTAGTCATTTTGTTACCTTGGGTTAATTAATCTAGATTTAGGGTTAGAGTTATGAGGTGGGTTTGGGGGTGAGGTTTAAAATTGAAAAAAAAATTTTGAAAATAAAAAAGGCTAGATTTGTCATTTTGTTCTTGAGGGTTATTTTTGTGACAAATTTTTTTTTTAGGATTATCTTAGGGTATTTCTCTAATAAATTAATTGTGATACTTTTGGAAATTACTTTATAGCTTATACATGTACATATCCTAGATATCGTGCAAATTAGTGTTCAAAATATGCAAAAATTTTGCTACAAATTATGTAGTATGTAGATGGCAGAATTTGATATTGACCATTTGATGATTGGTACAACTTTGTGAGTTTGTATTGATCGAAAATTTATTAAAACTTCCATGTAGAACAAAGAAATATAGAATAATGTGTTGTTTAGTAGCTAGTCATCACAATTAATATATGACATTCTTATTTAATCATTAAAAATGTTGTAGTACAGCTTTTCGTCGCTTTCATGTATATATGCAATTACAAATATGTTGCAAATTGTGTTAAATTTATTATATATATGTAGGGAGACTACATGGGAAGAGTAAAAAGAAGCATGCTTGAACCAACATAGAGTGGATCCAAATTGTTGCTTTCCAGCTTTATACCAACGTATCACCCACTTACTGCCACTGCTACGTACATAAATTGAAGGAGAGAGAAATTTGAGATGCTGCGATAATGATCATCATGATATATCGATGTCGATGATAAATTGATGATGAGCTCCGGTATGCGTACCTAAGAGCTGTGGCACCTTGTCCGTGGTTTTTACCCTTTGGGGTTTTCCACGTTAAATCCGGTGTTCTATTTATTGCACTATTTCTCAAATTATTAGCTGCGATCCTGCTCTATCCTGTCCGATTTCTACAACAGTTTTTTGGCCAACTATGAATTGCTTCAATCTAAAGTTGAAACAAGCTGCAACAATGAATCTGAAATTAAAGACGAATCATATGAGAGAGGGCACACAATGATTATTAAACAACTAATTACAGTTATTCAAAAGCTAATTAATATTTGTGGGAAGCTAAACATCAAATCAACTTTTTCAGTGTTTCTTTGTCTGTCACTTGCTTATGTATTCCTTTTTCCTTAAAATATAACAACCATCTTTACTTCAAGACAACCTTATTCGATATTCCTTATTTAATTCCAGAAAATAACCTTGTGGTTCATCAAAAATAACCTTATTTAATTCAATTAAAAAAAAGACTGTACAAGATATCTTATTGAATTAAAATGAAAATTTGTAAAGTAAACGAACGTTTTAATTTATTTAGCTGATTATGTCTCTTGTGTTTTCTATGTCCTTTTGGTGATATAGGATATGTTAAACGCCTATTGGGCTTTTAATATTCTCTCTGTCTATGATTTGGGCCTGTTTCCTCTGCATTATAAACTTCATGAAGTTGTTCGTAACTTCGTAACACTTCGAGCTTGGGCCTTTGCCACAATCATTGAGTGAAACTTGTAACTTATTATTGAGGACATCTCCATTAGTGAACCGGGGTTCACATTTTTATTTTTTTATTATTAAATTTTTTTTTTCTTTAAAAAAAAAAAAAAAAAAAAAAAACGGACCTATCGCAGGCCGCCACATGTCGTGGAGCCCGCGCTACAGTGTTGATACAGGTTCATGGTGGGGAGCTTTTGGAAGGCAGGTTCATCTTGGGAAACGTGTGAACCCTCCCAATGAACCTCTTTAAAACTCCTAATGGAGATGGCCTATGTCAAATAGTATTTGGATAACTATTACTCAAATTTTCTTTTTCTGCACTGAACTGAACAATTACTCAATAAGAAAATCAAATTTATTATTAATCTATTTTGTCAGATTACATACTTTGTGATTGATCTAACAGTGAATAAAAATCTAAGATTGCTATTACAGAAAAATCATAATTTCACAATTATCACAGAACATAAAATAATTAGTCTTCACCAAATTATCCGCCGGAAAAAGGTATTTACCAAATTGTCCTGAATAGAGAGGAAAGAAGTCAATAGACTCAATACCAGAAAAAAAAAAACATTCACTTCAATACCAAAAAAAAACAACAACAAAGAAAGTCATTACTTTGAAGATCTGTAGATGCAAAGGCCACATCTTGTAACTCCAAAGTCAGCTAATTCCTGAATTGAAGCTGTCTGATACAATCAGATAAGTAGAGCAGTTCATGCATCAAAGTCTCTGTTCACATGCCCTAGTTCATCAGGTACAAACTCTTGTCTCTTCATCGACAATGGTCCAAAGCTGAAACCTTTATCTACAAATCGATTAACTCACAACAGAACACTTTGGTTCTGTCTGAATGATTGAAGTTCGAAAGATGTCGGAAAAGAGCATGCTTTCCTCAAAACTCATCTTTTACACGATAACTCTCTCAACGCTACTCTTCATTGTATCATCTCTCTTCTTCCTCCAACGAAACGACTCTTCTTTCACTTCAAGCTTAGTCCGCAAGCTGATTCTCCCAAGAACAGACATCAAGAACGACCAAACCGATGTTAAACCGGTCTCATGTGGTGTGTTAAAGGTGTTTATGTACGATCTCCCCTCTGAGTTTCACTTTGGGTTGTTGAACTGGCACAAGAAAGGATCTGAGACTTGGCCTAGTGTCAAGAACGTTAGCACAATCCCATCTTATCCTGGTGGGTTGAATCGTCAACATAGTGTAGAGTATTGGCTTACACTTGACTTGTTAGCTTCTTCAGAGACACCTGAGGTTAAGAGACCATGTAGTGCAACTAGAGTGAAGAACTACATGGAAGCTGACATAGTCTTCGTGCCCTTTCTTCGCCTCGTTGAGTTACAATAGGAAAGTCTAAGCTTAGTGGAAAACGAGACCACTAGTGTTGACAGAGTGTTGCAGGAGAGATTAGTTGAGTTCTTGAAAAGTCGTGATGAGTGGAAAAGATTTGATGGGAGAGATCATTTGATTGTTGCTCACCATCCCAAACAGTTTGCTCTATGCAAGAAACTCGCTTGGTTCTGCAATGTTTGTTCTCTCGGACTTTGGTAGGTACCCTTCCTCCATTGCTAATCTGAAGAAAGATATCATCGCTCCTTACGTGCACGTCGTCAAGACTATCTCTAACAATGAGTCTGCTCCGTTTGAGAAGCGTCCTGTGTTGGCTTACTTCCAAGGAGCTATCTACAGAAAAGATGTAAGTGTTGTCTAGTAACATCTCAGTCATGTTACTGATCTAAACTTGACCATCAAATGTTTTGTTGCAGGGTGGGACTATTCGCCAAGAACTGTATAACCTTCTTAAAGATGAGGAAGACATACACTTTGCATTTGGAACTGTAAGAGGGAACGGGACTAAACAAACTGGTAAAGGCATGGCTTCTTCCAAGTTTTGTCTCAACATTGCAGGTGACACGCCTTCCTCTAACCGTCTTTTCGACTCTATTGTGAGCCATTGTGTTCCGGTTATCATCAGTGATCAGATTGAGCTTCCATTTGAGGATACTCTAGATTATTCTGGTTTCTCTGTGTTTGTGCACTCCTCTGAAGCTGTTAAGAAAGGGTTTTTGGTGAGTCTTCTCAGAGGGATGACAGAGGATCAGTGGAAGAAGAAATGGGAGAGACTCAAAGAGGTTGCTAGGTACTTCGAGTATCGGTTTCCTTCGCAGCCTGGAGACTCGGTGGATATGATTTGGTCTGCGGTTTCACATAAGCTTTCTTCACTTCAGTTTGATGTTCATAGAAAGAATAGGTACCATAGATCTGAAGTTTTTGAGAGAAGTTTATCAACTTAAGATCATATATGTGAAAGATGCTATTTGAAGTAGACACATTCTCTGTTCTTGGCTCATTTCTGTTTTGTTTTCTTAGAATTGAAGATCAATGAATAGTACTCAGCTGATCCAAATTCAGACATTAACAGAGAAGTGTTAGGTTTAAGACATGCAAATTTTTAAAGACAGTGGTCTTGTGAACTAAGTTGATTTGACCAAACATTGATTCAATCTAAGCTTGGACTCTTGCAATTTTGTCTGTGACAATCTTCGAACTATGCCTTGGAAGGTTTAAGAAGAAACGAGCATAAATGTAAAAGTTGAAGAAGACCCTTCTAAAGTAATCACAGATTCATCAAAAGTTGCAGAAACTCAGCTTTCAAAGTTTGCCGCAGAAACTTTACAGACACTCTTCTTCGGTTTAGCAAATTCAGCCTCAACTATCAGAGTGTTATTGGCAAGTTTGTTCTGCGGTTGAGGAAGTGGCTTTCGGCTGACCAGTTCTCTAACCAAGATTGAGTTTGAATCTGGATGGAATCTATCATATGGGGCATTGTACATGTATCACTCTTGGCGATCAAGAGAGAAGCTGAAACAAAAGTTTAGATATTCCATAGGGAATAAAGAACAAAATGTTACAACTTAAAATATTTCTCATAATCATCTAATTCAAAGTGTCCAACAATCATGTGATACAACCCATTTTTTCAGTGGACAAATTGTGTTTACCACCTTTAAATAAGATAAAAAGAGACAAAAAGAAAAAGTTTAACATATAAACTTGACCTTGTAATCTTACATACCAGGTTCGAATTGATTCACGCGGCATACTAAAAAAAAGAAGAAGAGAAAGTACGATTAGGTCTACGATACCCCGTAAAGTCATGCAAACACATAACACTTTAGCTACGTACCAAGCAAAAGGTGGCTCATTTCTGTTTTTTGATATTAACCTTTTAATCAACTGCTTCTCATCGGTTTATTCTCCTTTTTTCACTTAGGCCATGAATATCAACGGGTTTCTTAGGTTTGGTTTATTAGAGAAAACTAAAAAACTGTTTTTTTAGTTTTCTTAAAAAAATTAAAAATTATTTTTTAAAACCCATAAATAAGATCAAGATTATCCATTGGCTCTTAAGAGGTTCTTAAGGAGTGAAACCCACATTTTTTTAAAAACTCACTCCTTATTTTTCTTCTGCAATAGCTGTCTATTGGACAGTTCTTACACTGTTCGCGGATCCCACTGGTACGTGGCGGCTCGCGATTGGTTTATCTTTTTTTTTCTTTTAAAAAAATCAAAAAGAAAAAAAAAAGTTAAGAGCCCGTTAGGATTAATCATGCTCTAAAAACACTTTTTTAACTTTCTTTAAATAAATTAAAAAACAATTTCTTAACTCTCTCTAAGAAAACCACTCTAAGAACTCGTGGATAATCATGTCCTTATTCATTTGTTATGCGGATATACCTTTATAATAACTTCAAGGCATTGGAAATCCATTCGTTTTTAATGAATATTCTACAGTTTTAGACCAAGCAGTTATGATTTTGTGCTGGATGGAGTCTTCATTTTCGTGATCGACATGCCTCTCATGATCGTTGCCGCCAGCTGCTGTGATTTTTAAGGTATATAGCGGTCACTGGACCACCATATTTCTTGACATTCTTGTCCACTATTCTTCACTCTTCTCTGTTGCATTCTTCATGATTCTTAATTCTAATCTACTCTATATGCTCTAAAAACTTTCAATTAGCCATCAAAAACCTGCTATAGATAAAATGCATATATATAATTCTTAGTGATATCTAAAAGGAACTTATTAGACTATAATAAGCTAAAATTAGATGTTTAAAACTCCTCAAAAACACAAACCTCAACACCTCCAACATTTAACATTTGCTTGTTTACTAGTAAACAACTAATAAAAATAAGAAGAAATATATGAAGATTGACAAAATTCACATTCAACATTCAAGGCAAAAATTCTTGAAAATAGTTACAAGTTGCATCAACTGAAAAAAACTCTTATGTACTTTCACACTTTCATCACAATTATCCACTCCAAATCCTAAGACAAAGTATAACTTATGCAAACAAACCTAAATAACCACTTACATTTATCTAATCTATTAAAACAGAGTTCTATTTGAATTTTACCATGGCATGTTTTAAATTTGGGCCTACTAAACAATGTTGTGATTAAATATAAAACATGTTACTTATAATATTTTTATGAAACCATTATTAGAGACATTTAAGGTTCAAAATTCATTTAAGATTCCTGCAAATCTTTTGGTAACAGTATTAGATTTAAAATAACAGTATTAGATTTAAAAGAAATATTTTGACTGACTTTAATATTCAACATACATTTTTCGTGAACTCATTAACTAATATATTGGTCTCTGAATTTGGTGACCAACAATTAGATATTTTTATAGATATGTTACAGTTTTGCACCTATGCTAACCAAGGTGTATAAATTTAAATGGACATACTTTTCATTAGAAAATAACAATAGTACATACGGCATTCTAAAGAAAACAATGGTATATTCGATTTAATCGTTTTCACCCAAAAACATAGAATATATACTTTTTATGATATTACTTTATAATTAACATGTAAATGTTTGGATGTTTTCTAATTTGAATAGCATTTGTCCTTAATTTTTCATAATATAAATATTATTGTATACATAAAAATTGTCATAAACCAAATAAACTGAGAAATAACATTTTTAGCAAACCAATCGATATGAGGCTGATTATACAAATGAATTATCTTATTTAAAAATATATATATAAATTGTGTAAATTTAATTATATATATATATACTTTACAAACAAATGTTATTATAAAATACATATGTATAAGATTTCTAATTTTCAGTAAATAAATTTTGAATAAAAATTAATCATGTGCCTTAAAGTGCAGATAAAATCTAATAATAAAAGTTATTATTAGATAAATGATAAAAATATATAAAAAATTAAAATAAGTAAATATTTAAATATTTATTATGAATTATCAAATTAAATTTTAAATAACCCAAAAAAAACATTGAAAAAATCTAATAACATGTGAACAATAAAAGTAAACTAAATAATAAATAAACTATCATATTTATTTCAAACTTAAATCACTAAAATGTAGTAACTGTATACGAATCATTGATGCTCAATCTATTTCTATTTTAGTATGTTGCATCTCAAATATTGATCCATTACGCACAACAAAATGATAAATTAGTTTAATTAAAATTTATATTGCTAACTTTTGTACAATTGGAGTATCATATTCATAACATATCAATCATTAATCTAAACATTCAAGAATTATAAATACTTTATATATGACTATTTAAATCAAATTGTATTACATAATGGACCACCCATCGGGTTAATTGGTAGTCGAGTTATATGATTTGGATTTTTAGGCGGATCTTATAAAATAATTTAAAGAAAGATTTTATAAAAAAAATGGATTACATATAATGCCATTGGTTTTACTGGCTAAAATCACGGGTCTAGATTGGGTTTCAAAACACTGAATATATCGCTCCATATGTAACATTTAAATGTAAATATACTATTAAAAATAAAAATTTCTATCATATAAATTTTAGTTTATTGAAAATAAATCCCGCCCTTTGAATGGCGGGTCAGAATCTAGTTCAAAGTTAAATTAGAGTGAGTGTAAAGAGTTTTTTAGGTTTCATTGCATGATTGGGAAGTCCTGAGATGTTGGTCAGGAATTCTCGTAAAATTGTTGATGCCTTTTTTCATGGACAAATTGTCGAAAAGACGTTCATCAGAAATTCTTAAAAAAATTTATTTTTAACAGATTCTTGAGGTTTTTTAATATAGAATTACATATTTTCTTTTAATGTGAGGTGTGTCTGTTTTTTTGGTTTTAGAGTAGATATTAAGTTGTTATAACGTTTTAGTTTAAGGGTCTAAGACCATGTTTATCAGCGTCTCTTAGAATGAGGTTCTTAACTTAATTTGACACCTTTTTTTTTTTTAATTTTTTTTTGTTAAGAGACGGCTCTTAAGACTCTTATTTAAGAGACGTCTCTTAGGTTTTCTTAGTTAAAAATTAAGAAACGTATTTTAGAAAAGTTAAGGACCTCTGCTAAGAGACCCCCAATATACATGCTCTAAGGTCTTTAAGTGGCTTTAAGTGCTTGGTATAATGTTTGGGTTCCTACGACCTTTTCTGAGAATCTATTTTTTATAATGCGGGAAGACCCTATTAATAATTTTTTTTTTGCGGGAGGGGGGGTTGGGGGGTGGGGGGGGGGAGGGGTTTGGGGTTGGGGTTGGGTTGGGGTTGGCTCACCGGCAACAGGCAAGTTTGAATGAAAGTTTGCTTTACAAAAAAGAATGTAGACATGATACGGCAGAATTAGTGTTCACCAGACATTTTTCTCTCTCTTGAATTTTATAAATACGATACTAATATCTTTATTATAATTTCAAAAAAAAAAATCAGAAATTTAAACAAATGATATAAAAACAAATGACAATGTTTGTTTTAAGATCAAAACGTTCCTTAAATAATTTGAGATACTTTCAAACAAAAATTTCAGCATGGAAGAGAAGTTTTAAACATCTAGTTTTAGCTACACACTTAATTAAATAATTTATCATTATCGCTTGAGCTGCATCCTCATCATCATTGCTACTAGAATAACAAATGAAACTGGATTTAGGCGAGCAAGTGGGTCCTCAAATCACTGAACGAATTATACCCATTCACATAAATTATTATTATTTAAAATTGACAAACAGAAGTACACAACAAATACCACACCAAAAGATTACACTTTGTTTTGAATTATTCATCAGTAACTATAAGAATCAGGGGAGGTAATATAGGTTCCCGTCATCACTTCACAAGATATTAGGAATATGTATCTCATACCGAGAATTCAATGGAACCTTAAATAATATATAAACGGTTAAGATCAATCTACTTAATACCTGATTTTAAGTTGAAAGTTCATAATTAACCTGAATCTAATACAAGCCAAGTACAACATAAAGGTCCAACACGCAATGGTTCAAATAACATACGAACAAGTAAAGATACGCAAATATGTCACAATGAGCAGAACAAAACAACCCAGCTGGTCTTAGTCTTGTGCTGTGAAACGTGTGCTTTCCATTATATGATAGGCGCTAGCTTGCTCGAGGCCCTCGCGTCTATGAAATTCTTTGATCTACATCACAAGAGAAAAAAAAAGTGTATAATAATATTGTAAGATGCAATTAATGTGAATAAGTTAATACCTCATCATGTGGAACATCTTTGAACTGTGGAAGAACTAGACGTTGAACGAACTCAATGTATGAAGCCGTGATGGTTTCAGTTACCCCGTCTGCAAATTCAACCTCATGTTTCTCCGACATTAACGACACTTGTAATAGTAGACCATCTTCACTCACTGAAATAAAATTACTTCAAATTAAATAATGGTTATAGAATATATATAGTCATTCAAACGAAATTACTTAAAAGAGAGGGATAGGTGAAGAAAACCTTTGAGAACATCTCCCCGTCTTTGTTGAGTTCGAAACCCTTTTCTTTGAAGTACTCCTCGACACATTTAATGTCACTGAAACTTTGTTTAAGTCGATGGACCGCGAAAGCAAGATGGTTCAGTGTGTAGCCGTGGAAAAGCGCCCATGCTCCATATTCACTCTCTCTTTACCATTCATACATACAATTCAAATATTTGATGAGCTCTAATTAACCATCAAATGTAATAACTAAAAGTTAGTTATTAGATATGTACTTGGCAAGTTGATTAAAGTCGGTGGATGTTGGCTTCTTCCAAATTAAAGACCCCAAAGTACTTGAAAGAATGGCTTGCTTACCACCTTCTGGTTTCAAATACTTCCTTATTGTCTCCTAATTAACCATCAATTTGAATAGATGTCAAATATCAATAATATGTACTTCCTCTGTTTCATATTAAGTGTCATTTTAACTTTGTGCACACAGATTAAAAAAAATAATTAATTTTACATATCTTTTATAAAAAACACAATTACATATACACCTAACCATATTTCAACCAATAAAAAAAATTGCACTATAGAATTAATAAATTTTACATCGAAAGTCGAAAACGACAATTATTTTATAACAAAAAAAATTTCTAAAACGACACTTAATATGAAACGGATGGAATATAAAACTAAAATAGGACCAACAAAAGAGAAGTTAGATAGGTTGAAGACTCATAATGACAACATTATGTTTATAGTATAATCATTTATACCTGTGATTCTTGGCTTAGTTCGTCCACAAGAAGCTCAGCTATAACAATTCGTGGCAAGGGGCCGTTGCCTAGACCGTGTCCTTCGCCAGGGACGTTAATGTCCGGAGGAGAAAGCCAGAGAACGTGAACGTGCTTCTTTGGAAAATCAAGTCTGCCTCCAACTTTATAACCATAGTCCATGAAAAAGCTCGACAGAGAATCTATTCCATAACCTTCGACCTAAAATGATGCCCTCAAATTCTTAATACACTTTAATGTCTAAAAAAAAACACAAACTTGATGCCTAAAATACCAACTTGTTGATCAGAACATAGCATGCACACTGATCTTGGTACCTTGATTGTCCTGAAGAAGAAGTGGTCGTAAGAGATCTTTTCGTTGTCCACGGATTGAACTAGTTCCCATACCGTCTTTGCCATGGGATTCTTCCTCAAATACGTTTTCAGTATATTTTCAAGCACATCCCGAAGAAATGTTTCACTTCCTCCCTGGTTACAACATAATCATATAGTATTGTCATCATCTGATGATTAATTGGTTTGTTATTTTTATTTTTTACATTAAAAGAAAAACATTAGAGAAAGAACCTTGAATGATGAATCTTGAAGCAAGTCGAGAGAACCCATGTTAGGAATATCTTTGAGGTTTGTCTGGATGAGAAACACAACTACGCTCGATGCTCCTTAAATCGTATCGAAAACTCGTAATTGTTTATTACCTGAAAAAGAGTGTGGAAAATAAGCGACAAAGATCATAGTGTACACTGTGATTTGCTTTGCTAGCGGACAATAATAATTCAGTTATTATAATTAGCTTTTATTGAGGCTAGTGCAGAATCAGTAGGTGGCCACGAAGACTTTTTCTTTCTTTACTAATATTATTAAAAAATAACAACCACGATGGAGAATTTTGTAATTCAATCATATGTACCAAAACAGCCTATATTGTCTTTTACCTTTTGCATTCTTTTGGTAAATTTTTTGTGAAGTTCGTAATATCTGTTTGCTACTACTTTGCGTTTATTCTCTGAGTTGTAATTTCCTTGAATTATATCAAAAATATGAGTAATCAACAACTAGACAATCAAATCATTCAGTCTCTCTCTCGCTACGATTCATGGAGGTTGGATCACGCCCTTCCCGAACGTAATGAAGCTGCAACGTCAATTGCTTTAAGCGTGACTCGTGATATGCGTCATCAGTCTTACATTGCCCGAAGTTATCCCCCGTGGCTACATCACTTACTCACTATGGAGGCTCAACAAGAAGGGGACTAGGTGAAGGTTTTTTTCATATTCCTTGGTGTCTATTGACATCTTTTCATTTTTTACTTTACTATTTTCTTTGTAAACCTATCACGTTGGATAAAACAGTGTTATAAAAAAAACAACTAGACAATATTACTTAGCAACGCTCCCAGGCACAGTTATCGAAACAATCCGTATCTCCATGGCTTCCGACGCCGGCAGCTCCGTAGCTCGCCGGCGTCGCCGTTTCCCCACCGCTTTCCAGCTTTCTGTTTCTCACCTTCAGGTTTTATTGTTTCTTCATGAGTTTCTGGTGTTTTTGGGTTACTTAATCTCTTTAGCCGTCGTTATTTGTGAGAGATGCGTTCAATACCGACTCTATATCCTCTGGCTCCTGTGTAGCCCTTCTCCATTTCTCATGGCTGCAATAGTTTCAGATCTGTGTCAGAAGACCTGCAATCCTCCTCTGGTCTGTGCTTCTGAGATCTCAGATCTAAAGTTAATGCGACGGGCGCAACCTGTTGACATGAAGAAATCATGGATCCCTAAAACATGGTTCCCAAAATTATGGACCTTGTTTATGGGAGCTCATGAATTCATGGATCCTTAAAACATGGTTCCCAAAATTATGGACCTTGTTTATGGGAGTTCATGAATTCATGGACCTTGTTTATGGAAGATGTCTTTTGTATTCTCTATATATTACAATGTATTTGCAAAGAAATGAATTAAGGAAATAAGTTTCTCTCCTTCTTATTCTTATTTGTTCTTGAGTGTTCTTGAGTGTTCATACTCTTTCTCTTCATAAATCATCAATTCTAACATGGTATCAGAGCTTTAAGCTCCTACTTCATTCCGCAAACCTTCTCTATCCTTCTCTTTTATTCAGCAAAGCTTTTATGTTATTCTCATTCCGCAAATCATAAAAATGGAGAAGGAAAACATAATTTCCGTGACCCTTGAGGGTCCTAATTATCTCTCATGGTCAAGAGTGGCCAGAATCACCTTGGGATGTCATGGACTTTGGGACAGCCATATCATGAAGGCTGGAACTTCAAAGAGGATGGCTGAAGAAGATAGATACGTGAACAACCACAACCAATGGGTTCAAGAAGACCAACAAGCTCTGGCTCTCATCTGTAACTCCTTGTCAAAACCAATCCTGAAGATCAATTCTCACATCAAAACCGCCAAGAGACTATGGGAGAGTCTTCAAACCGCTTATGGGTGTTTATGGGAGAGTCTCTAAACCATCTATGAGAACGACCGGTTCCTCAGCTTTCTCCTACACCTAGACTCATCATTCAACACACTGATAAAGAATTTCTTTACTGGAAGAAAGATTCCATGCCTAGATGATGGTGATCCTCTCAAAGGCCAGCCAGATAAATGTAAACCCAAGGAGCGGCAAGCAATTCAAGGGAGAACCATGTATTCTGCTCACATGGGTTATTCAACTGAAGACATGTGGAGAAATCAAGTTGGTACGACCTCATCTGATGATTTTGTGACCAGAAAAGACGCCAATTCCTTTATCTGGAGCACTGTCTTGGCTCTCATTGCTTCCAAGAAGGCTGGTACACATTCTCTTGACTCTAAACCTATCATAATAGATTCAGGAGCAAGCCATCACATGATTTGTGATAGAAACTTGATTAGTAATATCCAGCCTGCCGTAGGGAATGTAGTCATAGCAAATGGTGATAAGGTGAAGATAGAAGGGATAGGGAACCTTAAAGTGTTTGATAAGGAATCTACTGCCTTGTATATGCCTGGATTTTCATCTAACTTGTTATCAGTAAGAAGGGCTACGATTGATTTGGGCTGCCAAGTTGTGTTCAGACCAGATGAAGTTGAGTTTCAAGACCTGAAGACAGGAAAGGTCATTGGAAAAGGGCACAACCATCAGCAAATGTATCATCTTGAGAGGAATATGGTGCCAGAATCATCTATGCCTCACTGCCTGGCTAGCACCGTTAATGGCGCTGAGAACACAATATGGCATGCCAGATTGGGACATCCCCATACAAGAGCTCTAAACCTGATATTCCCTGGAGTGGTGTCTAAGAATGAAGAGTGTGAAGCCTGCATATTGGGGAAGCATTGTAGGACAGTCTTTCCACGGTCTGGCACCACCTATGAGAGTTGCTTTGACTTGGTTCACTCTGATGTATGGACGGCTCCATGTGTGTCAAGGGAGAATCACAAATACTTTGTCACCTTCATTGATGAAAATCCAAATACACTTGGTTGACACTGATTCAGTCCAAGGATAGGGTGTTAGACGCCTTCAAGAATTTCCAAGCTCATGTCTCCAACCACTTCAATGCCAAGCTGAAGATCCTCAGATCAGACAATGGTGGAGAATACACAAGTCATGCATTCAAACAGTACCTGGCTTAACATGGAATTATTCATCAAACAAGCTGTCCATATACTCCTCAACAAAATGGAGTTGCTGAAAGGAAGAACAGACACCTGATGGAGGTAGCCAGATCAATGATGTTCCACACCAATGTTCCAAAAAGATTCTGGAGTGATGCGGTGGTGACTGCTACTTATCTGATCAATAGGACTCCAACTCAAGTCCTCAAAGATCTATCACCGTTTGAAGTCCTTAACCAGACCAAGCCGGCTTTGGACCACTTACGGGTGTTTGGATGTCTCTGCTTTGTGCTGATAACAGGGGAGCAGAGAAACAAACTGGATGCCAGGAGCACAAAAGCGATGTTCATTGGCTACTCTCCAACACAAAAGGGGTATAAGTGCTATGATCCAGTAGCCAGAAAAGTTTTAATATCAAGGGATGTGAAGTTTGTGGAAACAAAGGGATATTATGAGGTGAAGAATTGGGATGATCTGAGGGACTTACCGCAATCAGAAAGAGCCACAAACCTCAGAATCATTTTGGAGAACTTCGGCATTGGCATGTCTCCAGCAACTCAAGAAACAAGAAGGAATATCCCTGAAGCTACTGCACCTGTTCCAGAAGCTGTAGTTGAAGAAGATGTGATTAATGAAAGCGAAAAAATTGTCCATCCTGACCCTGAAAGGGGGAATCAACAAGAAGCTCATGATCAGGATGAGACCAAATCAGAATCAGTTCCTGAGACTCAAGATCAAGTTCCAGAAGAAACAAATGAGGCAGCACCTGATCAGATACAGCCTTTGCGAAGGAGCACAAGAATCAGGCAACCGAAAGTCTACTTCAATGCTAAAGCTGTGGCACATCCAGTGAGTGCAGTATGCTCGCTTGCTCAATATCCAGAAGAACATCAAGTCTTCATTGGAGAATTGGATCAAGAGTACATCCCAAACACCTATGAAGAGGCAATGCAAGACAAAGAATGGAGAGAGTCTGTTGAAGAAGAGATCAATGCCATGATCAAGAACAACACCTGGTATGAGACTGAGCTTCCAAGAGGAAAGAAAGCCGTGACCAGCAGACTCTTGCATACCATCAAGTATCTTGCAAATGGAAAGCCAGAAAGGAAGAAAACCAGACTGGTAGCAAGAGGATACACACAAGTGTATGGAGAAGATTATCTAGACACGTTTGCACCAGTGGCAAAGCTTCATACAATCCGGATACTCATCTCATTGGCAGTGAACCTAGAGTGGGATCTTTGGCAAATGGATGTAAAGAATGCTTTTCTACAAGGTGAACTAGAAGATGAAGTGTACATGAGAACACCTCCGGGAATGCAAGGGATGGTAAAGCCAGGAAATGTCCTCAGACTCAGAAAGGCGATCTATGGCTTGAAGCAATCACCAAGAGCTTGGTACCACAAACTAAGCACTACAATGAATGGAAGAGGATTTGTGAAGTCTCAAGCGGATCACACACTCTTCACTCTCACCAGCAAGTCCGGGATTATTGTGATCCTAGTCTATGTGGACGACATCATCATTACTGGTAGTGACAAGGAGGGGATCAGTGCCACCAAGACATTCCTCAAGACCGCATTTGACATCAAGGATCTAGGTGAACTGAAGTACTTCCTCGGGATTGAGATGTGCAGATCAAAGGAGGGGTTGTTCATGTCCCAAAGAAAATATACTTTGGATATTCTAAAGGAGGCAGGAGATCTTGGAAGAAGACAAGCCAAGACACCACTTGAAGAAGGCTACAAGACACTGCGAGAGGGGGAGTATGAAGATACTCCATTTGAAGATGTCAAGCAATATAGGAGAATTGTTGGGAAGCTGATCTATCTAACCATTACCCGGCCAGATGTTTGTTTTGCAGTAAATCAGGTGAGCCAGCACATGCAAAATCCCAAGGTTCATCACTGGAACATGGTGGAGAGAATCCTAAGATACTTAAGGGAGGCTCCGGGTCAAGGCGTATGGATGGCTTGCAACAGAAACACTGAGGTTGTTGGATATTGTGATGCAGATTGGGCTAGAGATAGAACAGACAGAAGATCAACTACCGGCTATTGCACATTCATTGGAGGAAATTTGGTTACATGGAAGAGGAAGAAGCAGAAGGTTGTGTCTTGCTCAAGTGCAGAAGCAGAGTACAGATCAATGAGGAAATTAACCAGTGAACTCATCTGGATAAAGAGTCTTCTAGGCGACTTGGGGATTGAGATCACCAACCCCATGACCATGCATTGTGACAACCAAGCCGCAATACACATTGCGTCCAATTCAGTCTTCCATGAGAGGACAAAACACATAGAAGTAGACTGCCACAAGGTAAGACAAGCAGTAGAGCAGCAAGCGATCCTCCCATGCTACACAAGGAGTGAAGATCAACTGGTGGACATCTTCACCAAGGCGGCCAGCAGCAAAGTTTGTGAGTCCATTCTTCCAAGACTAGGACTCATAAACCTTCCATGTCAGTGATCCCCTCACCATGGAGTGTTCTACTCTTTTTCCTTTTCTTGGTTTTTATCCCAAGTGGTTTTTCCAAGTAAAGGTTTTAATGAGGGAATACTTCATGGCTTTCCAAGCTTGACTTGTTTCATATGGTCAAGCTTGAGGGGGAGTGTTGACATGAAGAAATCATGGATCCCTAAAACATGGTTCCCAAAATTATGGACCTTGTTTATGGGAGCTCATGAATTCATGGATCCTTAAAACATGGTTCCCAAAATTATGGACCTTGTTTATGGGAGTTCATGAATTCATGGACCTTGTTTATGGAAGATGTCTTTTGTATTCTCTATATATTACAATGTATTTGCAAAGAAATGAATTAAGGAAATAAGTTTCTCTCCTTCTTATTCTTATTTGTTCTTGAGTGTTCTTGAGTGTTCATACTCTTTCTCTTCATAAATCATCAATTCTAACACAACCTTCCTCGTCTCCGAAGACGATGACTTTTCTCCCTCTGGGGAAGATCGATTCTAAATGGTTCTGGTGTAAGAAAGGCTCCTGTAAAAGTCCTCTTTCCTCACTGCTCGCTAGATCTATGAGCTTCAATGACTCTCAGCACTTTTACCGAACTATCCGGGCGAGGAACCTCTTGCAAGCCCTAGCTACACATACCGACGACTGCTCACTGTATCTCAGCGGTTCAGACCTCAACGACCAACGGCTCAGCTTTGGTCCCATCAAACCTCTCTTGCTCCAACACGGTAATGCTGGAGTGGGCAGACTTTGGTTGGACTCAACGCTTGTCCCCTCGGAAATTAGTGTCAAGACCATCTCTATGTCCGCTGATACGAAGAATCCGCTCACTCCACTGTTGACAAACTTAGTCTTTTGCTTAAGGGGACAGCTTCGGGAGTCTTCGAAAGACAGTCAAAATGGGTTTGTATACAACTATTGGCTTGTTCTTCCATCATCCATATGTCGACCAAATTTAGGTAAGGTAATCTCAAGACAATGCTTAGTTTCATCTCCAAATCTGAGATTTCCAAAGCTCAATTCAAACAGCCTTTTAAAATTGTCCTTTGTGGATAAGTTTAAGCAACCTTCCTCTCGACAAGGCCGAGAGAGATCACTCTCCACCTCTTCCTTCTCAAAGGAGAGACTTTTCCCACTAAATTCCCTCTTTGTAAGAGGTGACCATATCCCGACATCTAAAACCGGGAAAATTTATCAACTTTCTAGCCGTTTGTTATCTTGTGTGAAGGTTCGCCTGGGGCCGGTAGATACAACGATTTTCATTTCGATGAGAGTCGAGGTTTTAGATGGTATTGCGATGTCACATTTTATTGTGACTAATCGTTCGTTACTTGAAGATTTTGAAGTGCGATTAGAGTCTTTCATAGATTGGATTGCAAGTGGTAGCTTTGATATCTTCTATAACATCTTATCAAACTTGTATAAGTTTGTGTCTCTATCCTTGTCTTTCGTTGAGCTTTATATCTGGACTTTAGCTTCTCGGCTTGCACATCATGATTTGTCTGATGATGCTACTATTGTAATCGCTTAGTTTCATTAATAAAGACTTCGGTGCACAAAAAAAAACAACTAGACAATATTAAGATTTCAAAGCACATTTGTTAATTCAATATTTATGACTCAAAGTAGGTAGAGTAAATTTATATTTTTGGTGCTATATTATATATATTTGTATTTATATTTATATTTATCTATATTTTTAATTAACGTTGGTATCTCAAGTTAGCTTAGAATAATTGTCACGGGAAAAATGTAGTCCATGGATGGATATTTTTTGAGATTACATAAATCAAATATACAAAATAGTTTGAGATTCCACTTTAATTTGTCACAATCTCTCGATCTGTTCAAAGGATGAAAAATAATAAACTTTGTGGTAATAACTTTGTCGATGTTGGGCCAATCCACTATGCAAGCATCAAATAATGTAAGTTCCACCATTTTTTTTTTTTCGATAATCCAGTTTCCGACCACTAAGCGTGATCGATTAATCCACCGGGCCAAAGTCCACGCCATTACAGGATTTTTAAGCTTTCACTTAAGAGCCCCTAGTTACGCTAGTGGTCTGGGGAGCGAGAGAAGCCCATGTGAAAACCCTCGTGGCCCAGGAAATGTTTGCAGTTGCAGGGATTCGAAGCCGGAGTATCGGGTTTGCACCCTCAGCCGGACATCGCCCTACCACTAGCCCATCTGCGTGGGTTACCATCTTTTCTTTTCATGAATTTCAAACCATATTGCTCCATTTTAATATATGTTTATTATTTCTCTTCTTCTTCATTTCCTTCTCCTCTTTCTCCTTGCCTCCTGCTTGAGTTTTTAGCTGTAGACTCTGTCTCTGACTATTGCAAAGCACAATTCTGATGTTTTGGCCCTTGGGGATTGCATAAAGCAAGGTCATTTCAAATTATTTTAGACTCATGTTCAAAAAATATTAATTATATATATTTAATTTAACGAGCTAATGAAGTAATTTTTAGCTTAATAGTTTCATTTGGTGTTTTTTAAAATTATAAACTATAAATTTAACAATATATCTAAATATTGTGCACTCTTCTGAAGCTGTGAAGAAAGGGTTTTTGGTGAGTCTTCTCAGAGGGATAACAGAGGATCAGTGGAAGAAGAAATGGGAGAGACTCAAAGAGGTTGCTAGGTACTTCGAGTATCGTTTTCCTTCGCAGCCTGGAGACTCGGTGGATATGATTTGGTCTGCGGTTTCACATAATCATAAATGTAAAAGTAGAAGAAGACCCTTCTAAAATAATCACAGATTCATCAAAAGGTTTAATCCTAAGAAAGTGATCAAAGTAAATGTAACCATGAAACCAGAAGAACTAACAAAAAATAACTAAAAGAACCGGAAATCATACAAAGCAAATACAACTATGATCATTCAAATCAAAATACAACCGAATATAAGTTTCAAACATAAATCTCTTAATCTGATAACAAACAGAAGTAAACAAACATAACCTAACCTACGTCGTGTAATCATATGCAAGATAAAACAATATAGTAATACATATGTTATAATATATATATATATATATATATATAATATAATTATATATTATATGTGACTTATTATTAGTTACAAATAAATAATTTTATAATATTCTATTATTAAAATTAAATTATGATTTTAGACAGTTTAAAAGGTAATATGATTGTTGAAGTTTTCTTAATCCAGCGATTTAACTAAAGATTCATTAATGTTTATACACCAAAATATATAAGGTCCAAACAATAAACAATGCATATTATGTATATGTAACATTTTCATAGATTATAAAATAGCATAATTAATTAATTATCCAAATGTTAAAGAAGAAAAAAGTAATCCGACAATCTTTACAAGACTTCCCAATTATACACCCCTAAGCAGCGCTTTCTGTTTTTACCTTTTTGAACACATAAACAACGGTTTCTAAAAAGAAATAAATTAAGATAATTTTTCAAAAAACATTTTATCATAAAATAGTTTTAAGGAAAAATGATAAAATATATTTTATTAAAGAGTATAACAATATATTTATATTTTTGGGTTAATTGATATAGACTTGAAATTTGGGATGAGTTTTTGGAGATGAATTTTAATTTTTTTAAAAATAAATATTAAATTTTAAAAATATAAAAAATATTTTACTTATTTTTTTTGCAGGCTATGACAAAAACGTTAAAATAATTGTTTCAGAAAATTTCACCTTTCTAAAACACTATCCGTATATAATCGGCCTTCAGTTTTACACCTACACTGTCTTTAATTTTTGTACGTGATTTCTCCACACTCGATCAGCAGGAAGTTTGGTTTTTGCCGCGTAAAGTGATAACAGATGAGCGAACTCTTTTTTATTTTGGATAAACGAACGAGCTAAGTAATTCCATTCCAGTCTCTTGTTTTTTTCCGAAATGCCCATAATAAATTAGCATGTGGACAATTATGTACTAGCTAGTGGAATAGTTGTTATCATTTATGATTAATGGATTGTTTATGAAACAACAATTAATAAATTTATTATGTTTAAATGAGAGTATGAACATTATAAAAATTTTCATGTTTATCACATTATTGATGTTTCTTTCATTTTTAGTTTCATTAAAAAGAGACGTTTTTATAAAAATAATTTTTAAAAAGATAATTTTTTAAAAAATTAATTAAAATTTTAAATTTTACATTCATAAACACTACCCGCAGTCATGTTTTATCCATCTCTCAATAACATTTTTATCTCCAATAACATGTTTTAGACATTTTTATCAACGTGATTTGAAGATCGTGAGACGCGTGATTTCGTACACTTGTTTAGCATGCGACGTTGGGAAAACGAGAACACTTTCATAAAATCGACGAAACAGGATTTAGTCGGTCGCATCTGCAATGACCATTCAAACTCATAAATAATGGAAACACAATGTGATCACTAGTGACCGCGCCCAACATTTCATGACCTTAAAGTCACACTATAGTACAATATACTAGGACTAAGAGTCTAAGAGCATGTTTATCCGGATTTCTTAGCGGATTTCTTAAACGTGAATAGTGTAAGGATCGGTTATAAAAGTTATGAATTAAGGATCGATCCTTAAGAGTTTCTTATACTGTGCGCGTACGTGGCGGCCTGCGATTGATTCTTTTTTTAATTTTTTTGTTTTTGTTTTTTTTAAATCTCTAAGAAACCCGGGTGAATTTCTTAAGGATAATCATGGTCTAAGATCGTCTGTAATGTAGTTACCGTTTATGAATTATTGTTTGGTTTCATTATATTTTTATCTGAAAGACTTGATATTTTTTTTTATTAGCTCGTCATGATAAATAACCATTTGACTTATAAAAGTCGGGTCACTTAGAGTCTAGTTAATATATTCGTTTTGACCACGATGATTCAAATTGCCAGGAAAAATATGATAGTTTTCCTCAAAAATAGCTGGTGACCCGTCGTAATCATCGTATGGACTTGGACTAAAACGTGTATCGTGGTTATTTCAGGGAAATTTTGAGGAAATTGCTACAAACTTTCTATACTATCCAGTCTCCTCTCACTCTTGACGACATTATGGTTCATTAAACGAATCTTTGTATTTTCAGTTATTTATTTCCTTTTACATTAAAATGTTGTTTTAATACTTTATTTCCGGTGCGTGAATCACGATGAAGTTAAGAGCCACTTTCCTAGCAAAGAAGATGGTTCGACTGATTAGAATTTGAATGGAATGTGTATAATTAGTGGATGATACACAAATATATCTCATCCGTACCAAATTATACCCATTTACCAAAATTTTATAATTTGATGAAAAAGATGGAAGAATCTAATTTTATTTTGTCTTATATGAAAAAGTGGTTGATCCACTACTAATTCTATACACTTGTTAAATAGAAGATTTCACCCACTTTTGTTTATAAAATAGTTTCTTTATTGCTATATCATGATATATTTTATTTGAACTATATTTTGTGATATTTAAATACCATTTATAATTTTTAATGTTTAAATCTTATTTTACTTAAATACAACATTTGATTTGTATAATTTACATCATATTTTCTATATATATAATATTTTATTTAATATCATAGTTTATTTTTAAAATGATGTGTTATTCTTTTGTTTGGAAAACATTTGAATATGAAAAATTATTGTGTTAACTAATCTGAAACTCAAAAAATAAACTATTTACCAAAACATAATTTTTAATTAATCCAAAATAGGAAATTATTTCAAAATCTCAAAATATTTTATATATATTTAAATTTAATTTATTATATTTTGAATACAAAAATTATTATTTACTAATTTATAAATTAAATTTTCTAAAAATAATTAATCTTTTAAGAAAATAATTAGCAAAACAAATTTTCATATAAACTATTTTAAATTTGTACAGTGTTAGATCGTTTTTTCCACCTTTCCCATTTAAACATGTATTCTAAACTGTGAGATCTGTTTGATCCAGTCTTGTTCTGTTTGATTCACTCTTGTTTCGCTTGATCCACTAGATACACAACACTTGATACATAACAATAAAAACACACTTTGTATATAATATATGGACTTAAGATAAATACTAACAGAGTTATTATAATTGTTGTTGTAGAAAGTAGGTCGATAATTGTAGATATTGGAATAATGTTGATGATCAGATTCATCATTTACAAAATAAAAAAACTATAAAAATATTTCATATTAATGCAAAAGTAAAAAATAATAATAGAAAATGTGTATATATTGATTGGATCTAGCTAAAATATATGATCAACAAGACACATAAGAATTTAGTCCAAGATCAAAAAGTAAATCTCGATTTTTTTCACTGAAAATTTTCATTAAAACCAAACATCAAGCATAATACATACAAAGTCGGAGATTAAACATAATTCTGAAAACCAGAGCCAGCAAAACTACAATAAAGTTCTTAGAGACTTAAGTCCACATAAGGAAGACAAGATGAAATTTCCCCTAAATTTACAACAAATTCATAAATTTTGAATGACAACTAAAACTATACATGAACAAAATTGCATGGAATCTACAAGAGTTCTGTTGAGATGAACAAGCGGATGGAGCCAAGAAAGACCAAACCACCGAATAGAGAGTCCTCTTATAGTGAGTAACAGGGCCGGTCCGGAGCATAGGCGAGGTAAGCGATCGCTTAGGGCATCATAATTTTAAGTGATCATTTTAGTTATATATAAGGCATTATAAAAAAATTACATGAATTATAAGGGCATAAAAATTTAGTTGAGCTTAGGGCATCAAGAAAAAAATGAAAATATTGGACCGGCACTGGTGAGTAACAAAGAACTTCAACAAGTTTTTGATTTGAAAACCGAATGAGGAGATCGAAAACTTGCCAACATGAAAGAACAAATCTCGATCAGATCTAGAGGTAGAAGAGAAGGAAAGACAAGATACATCTTTGAATACTATCGCGCACAAGAATTCGAACCAAGTAGAAGATCAAATAAAAAATAGCCAAGAGAACTCGAGACTAAACATGCAAAAACCATTCAGCAGAATCTAGTTCACAAACAGAAGACCGACTAAACATCAAACCACCGCAATTTACCACATATATCAACAAAAACCTAGGAAAATATTCCGGAAAAGAATTAGTTTAGATTGAAAACTATACAAGATTCACCATTGAATAGATCGCGATAAATAAAATATAAAAAGCTAACTGGAAAATCGGAAAGAAAATAAAGAGAATTTTGGTCAACTTAAAGAGAAGGCAAAGGGTTTGTAGATCCTGGTTTTAATGGGGGCTTTGGAATATCTTGTGACCACATATTTTTGATTAATTACATCATTTATTCTAGAGGGATCTGAGTCTGTAAATTAAAATTGATCTGAATTTTTCATATTGGTTATGCTTTTCATTTTGTTTTGAATATGTGGACCCGTTTGTTTATATATATGATATTTTCTGATTTACAAACATACATCGTGCAGTATTTTGCATAGATTCGGATTTTAACACTGATTTTTTATCACCCCTAAACTCAGCCTTGCACTAAAAGTTTCATTACCATCATATCATCACATCTGGTAAGTCAGCCAAATTGCCTTTTCTGTGTCATTAATTAAGATCCATCGTATCTTTATATATTCTAAATCATCATTTTGGTAAATCCTTGAATAGGTAACAGAAAATACATGCATATATAATATCCATCAAGTATCCACTCATGTGATCCAAGTCCAACGAAAGGTTGAAAAACACTTGATTGTAACATTTTACATAAATAAAAATTCTGATACATTTTAGAGTTCTTACTTCTTACATTTTCTGATTTTATTTATAAATGATTTCTCGATTTTTGATGGTTAAGTGAGTTTTATTAGTCTTAGTAGCTTTTAGCCTCTAATCCCTTAATTACTACTTTTTTGTCTACTTGGTGAACAAAAAAACTCTTACACCATTTTATATCTATTTTGTATTTTCCTTAACAATATTGTCTATTTGATATAAAAAACAATATTGTCTATTTATTCATATATATAATTTTTATATTACGTAACCCATACTTTATTTATCTAATTCAGCTTAAACTTCCATACTTCATAGTAATAGACCAACCAAAAACGAGTTTCCTTCGTTCTCTAGATTAACAGTTTTAAATTGTTATGTGAATAAATAAAGATAGAAGGAAAGAAAAGTATAATCCAATTGAAGAAAATTAAAACAAACCACAATTTCTGAGTAGTTTACTTAGCAATTCTGAGAAATTTAAGTGTGAAAATGAAATAAATTCTTCAATTTTAAATAGGCCCCAGCCCCAGCTAAATCCATTGCCTATTTATTCAGAGACGTCTCCATAATCCATATCATCAAACATCTTCTTGAAAGTTGAAACCAAAGAAAAAAAAACTATATAGTATACTGCTCCTAACAGAAATAAATAAATAAATAAATCACTTGGTATCTCTGTATTGTGATCTCCAATGGCCTCATTGCATCTTTCTTCTCATTTTCTCGCCAAAAACACTAAAAAACACAGCTCCATCTCCATCTCTATCTCTCATAACTACTCTCTAACTCCATTCACCAGATTATTCTCCCGCAAGGTTTTTTTCTTTCTTTCCTTTGTGTTATGTTCTGTTCTTGTCTTCTTCTTTTTTGCCAAGAATGTAAGATTACATTAATTTGGATGGTTGCAGAAGTTTATGTCGTGTTCGATGTCTATGAATGGATGCGAGGGTGATTTCAAGACGCCACTTGGTACAGTGGAGACGAGGACCATGTCCTCTGTTTTGTCTCCGACAGCTGCCACTGAGAGGTTGATCTCCGCCGTTTCTGAGCTTAAGTCTCAACCTCCACCGTTTTCCTCCGGCGTCGTCCGGTTACAGGTACATGACTTTCCTCAGTGTATTTTTTTATTATAGAGACAATTTGATTTCATGTCAGTGAAAGAATCTGATAACGTCATCGCCATGTGGTTATTTTTGATTGGTTTATGGTGATATCGCTCTCTGATCCGAATCATCTAGTGGATTAGGAGAATCAAGTTGATGAAAACATATAAGAGTGATATACTTATTTACTACCTTTTTTTTAAAAAAGAATACTTATTTACTGCCTTTATATTTCTAAAAGATATATGTTTTAGTATTTTTAGTATTTTCAAATATATTAAAATATATATTAAATTCAGATTACAAAACATCACTTTCTGTGGTTACATATATTTTTTATAATTTAAACCATTATAAATTATAAAAATACACTTTTTAAAAATTTATAACTTTTCTTATTAAGTAGTACTAACTAATAAAAATACATTGAAGTATTTATTTTGATTGCACGGATGGAATACCTTTCATTTATTTTGATTGAACGGTTTTTTAAACATATGCATTTTCTATAATAATTTTGTTATCAAGTGTTGTGGTTAATGTTTAAAATATTGTTTAATCATTAATTTTTGATGGATGAGGTATATGCTTTTTGCTTGAGGAGTAGGAAAGAAATATTTATCTGTAAGCATACACATGTATAGGCTTTTTGCTTACTTAAGCCCAACACTAGTAATTACGTAGAATATAGATATGATCTGTTTTTGTATAAAGACTGTAGGGTCGATGTCATGATTGACACCGGTATAGTGCTAATCATCATTGTTATAAAAAGGTTAGTGCTTTTAGTTGTTTAATCATACACAAAAGTTATGGGTAGTATTGACCAAAACAGAAAAGAAGAAGATATTGCTATTCTAATACTAGTAGTACTATTATTATTAGTTTATGAATCACAATTGAGTCGTACCATAATCTAATAATCTAATTATTCGTAACGCGACGGACGAAAAAAAAAAGAATAAATTTTCCCTTGAGTCAATTTAACTTTGACTAAGTTCAGAGTTGACCTAACCAGTCAACTGGTTCTAATCCACCGTTAATAAGATTTGATAAGTGAGTATAGTGTCTCTTAATCTATAAAAAAAATACTAATGGGTAAAGATTTTGAGTTTGTGGGGCCCACGAAAAGAAAGACGCGAACCGAACATTTTCCCGCGCAATTTCTCAAGAAACCATAAATTTAATTTCGGTTTGGTTTGGTTTAGGTACCGATAAACCAGCAAATCGGAGCAATCGATTGGCTTCAAGCACAAAACGAGATCCACCCTCGCTGCTTCTTCTCCCGCCGTAGCGACGTCGGACGTCCCGATCTCCTCCTCGACTTAGCAAGAGACAACGAGAACGTAAATGGAAACGGAGAAGGCCGCTCATCGGATCGTGATCTGGTTAGCGTCGCCGGTATCGGCTCCGCAGTGTTCTTCCGTGACCTTGAGGCCTTTTCTCACGATGACTGGAGATCGATCCGAAGGTAAAGTAATAACCTTTACGAATATTCTCGTTTCGCTTCTCAATTATATCTGATTGTTGAGTGGTTAACGTTTTTGAAGGTTTCTCTCGTCCAAGTCGCCTCTGATTCGTGCCTATGGAGGCATGCGGTTTGATCCTAACGGAAAGATCTCTGTGGAGTGGGAACCCTTTGGTGCATTTTACTTTGCAGTGCCTCAGGTACCTTCAAGTTTTGATTTTTTAATCAAGGGAGTGTATAAAGGACGAGACTTGTTTTGACTAATTGGCTGATTCATGCACAGGTTGAGTTTAATGAGTTTGGTGGAAGCTCAATGTTGGCTGCAACTCTTGCTTGGGACGATGAACTGTCCTGGACGTTGGAGAATGCTATTGAAGCACTTCAGGAGACTATGCTACAGGTTTAACACAAATGAATGCAAGTCCTTTCTTTAGGTTATTGAATGGGATTCTTTATGCTAACGAGAACTTTGTTTGTGTCAGGTTTCTTCTGTTGTGGTGAGGTTACGAAGAGAGTCTCTAGGAGTATCTGTTCTTAGTAAGAATCATGTTCCTACAAAGGGGGCGTATTATCCTGCTGTGGAGAAGGCGTTGGAGATTATAAAGCAGAAGAGTTCGTCTCTCAGCAAGGTAGTTTAGTGACTTCGTGCCTGGTTCTTACACAACTATGGTTCCCGTTTTAACTGATTGTTTTCTGTTTGTGAAATCAGGTCGTACTTGCTCGCAACAGCAGAGTTATAACAGATACGGATATTGATCCCATTGCTTGGCTTGCACAGCTACAGGTGTGTTTTGTCTCAGAATAGTAGAACTATAAAGCAATATTAAATCTTAAATCTCACTCTATTTATTGTGTGACAGAGTGAAGGGCATGATGCATATCAGTTCTGTCTTCAACCACCAGGTGCACCAGCTTTTATCGGAAACACGGTATGTCATAAGTAGTATGTTGGTACATTTTATTTGATTTCACATACTTGGAAGAAACAAGCCTGACAGATTCGTGTGATATGCATCTTTATGAAACAGCCTGAGAGACTTTTCCAAAGGAATCAGTTAGGTGTCTGCAGTGAAGCATTGGCTGCAACTAGGCCTCGAGATGCTTCAACAGCTCGTGACATGGAGATAGAGCGTGACTTACTAACCAGGTTATTTTTCTTACTTTACTGCTTTAAACTATTATAGAATCCATTTCTCTAGTCTCATCCGTGTACTGACGTGATTTGATAAACTGCTGCAGCCCCAAAGACGATCTTGAGTTCTCTATTGTACGTGAGAACATAAGAGAAAAGTTAAACGTAAGTTCAATCATCTTTATCTGCAGCTTTTACTCTTTTCTGTTACGATATGAATCTTGAAATCTCTTCTTGTACTCGTTTCATTTATTTCCTTTCTTCTCCTATGCAGTCTATATGTGACAAGGTAGTTGTTAAGCCCCAAAAAACTGTGAGGAAGCTTGCAAGAGTGCAACACCTGTATTCTCAATTGGCAGGGAGGCTTAGGAGGGAAGATGATGAGGTCAGAATTTTTTTTATATCACATGATCATCCAAGGCTTTTCTTTTCCTCAGATTAGGTTTGAGCCTTTGTTTTATGTTTTGCTTACAGTTTGACATCTTGGCTGCTCTGCATCCAACTCCAGCTGTTTGTGGGCTTCCAGCAGAAGAAGCCAGGCTTCTGATTAAGGAACTAGGTAACCATCTCCTAGTAACTACTAACTATAGATGACCTATGCCTTTGTTTTTACAATTTTTGCTTATCTAGACATTTTCATGTCTTCTAGAATCGTTTGATAGAGGAATGTATGCTGGACCTATTGGTTTCTTTGGTGGTGATGAGAGTGAGTTTGCAGTTGGGATCAGATCAGCTCTAGTGGAGAAGGTGAAGATCTTATGTGCTGTTATAAAAACACTCTCCTAAGTTTAAGCAAATGGGACTGAATCGTTTCTGTTGAATTGTTACAGGGTCTTGGAGCATTGATCTATGCAGGGACAGGGATTGTAGCAGGAAGCAACCCAACCTCAGAGTGGAATGAACTTGATCTAAAGATATCTCAGGTGCGAGTTGTTTAGGACATGTAACCCAACTTTGAGCTTTTTTTGTTTCCAAAACCCTAACTTTATTCATATGTGTTTTGCAGTTCACAAAGTCAATTGAGTATGAGGCACCAACAACAACAACTCTGCAGCCAATTAATTGAAGAGAGTAACAACATTTGTTTATCTTTGTAGTGTATGTGGAAAGGGGTTACAATAGAGAATCAGTGTGTATTTTCTCTACGTTGTAAATAAAAAAGAATAATTGTTGAAAGTTCATGGGGGGTTTCTGATTAGTAGTGAACCGAGTCTTTCTTGGTTGTTGTAAATAGGCCAGGCCTAATATGAATGTTAATAGGGTAAGCCTTTTATGATTGTTAATAAGATTCTTAAGTGTTTTTATCAGAAGCAGATGTTCTAAATTCTAATTGATCTAAAGCTAAAAAATAACTGCTATGAAAAGTGAAAACCAAATCAAACTTTTACTTTCACATATCAAAAATACCTCTAAACTTAAACCAAAACAAAGTTAAAATTTTGATTGATTATGATTTTTTGGGGTTTTTTCATTAATTTGTTTAGCTGTTGATTAAAACTTTATTTCTTCTTTTGTCAATTTTGTCAATTTTGTCAATTTGGTTTATAAAATATAGACAAGTTTGATTTTTTGTTGTAACAGTGGATACAACATAATTAAGATTTATTTTTTGGGATTTAGAGTATAGAATTTAAGATTTATGGTATACAATTTTAAATAGTAGTATTTTATTAAATGTATAATTCATTAGTGAAAACTTAGTTTTTTACTATTTATTAAAGAGTATTCTAGTTATATTTTCTTTTTATGTTATTTTTGTGATAATTGTTTTTGTAGTTTTTAAGAGAATTACATTTTCATAAAAATGTCACTTACATGCATTTCACGCGATTAAAAAATGTATATATATTTTCTTGTTTCATAAAAAATATCCTAAAAATGTTAGTTAAACATATTTTACGCGGATTAAAAAATAACAAAAAATTTATCTATTTTTATTTATTATACAACCATTTAAAAAAATTAACTACACATCTTTTGAGGTGAGAAACAAATGTAATTTGAAAATTACATTAAAAATGTAAAGTAACATTTTTTTTGAAACAAAAAAAAAACTAAAATAATATTCTTTATAAAAACACAAGGACTATATATTAAAGATTGTGGATGCAAGTAATTTGTATATAAACAAGACCAATATATATATATATATATATATATATATATATATAACGTATAGTTAAAAATCTAAAATCATATTTTATGTATTTCCTTTTTTTTTGTTAAAGGGGTTTCATATCATATTTTATGTTATCAAATAGAAATATATAAACTTTATTATAAGCAATTTCATGTTAATAAGTTGTAATGTAAACTTTTTACTAGTTTTAATATTTTGATCTTTCTATATGTAAAATTTTCTTTATGCGAGTTACATTACTACTGTCATAAACTTTGATTTTTAGACTAACCCTTTGCTAAAAAGATATTGAATTTAAGAGGATTGGGATAATCATTTTCACATCTAAAACGATCTTTTAATAGAGGGCTTGTGTGATAAAGATTAATAGTAACTTTAATGAAAACGGTGATGCTTTTTTCAATTTTATGAAAACGATGTTTGAAACATGTGCTATACTGTTTGGAAAGTATATATGCATTCATTTCTTTTCATGTCCTATTTGACTAATTTGTAACTTTTGTGTTGTCGACAACAAAACCGGTTTGGTACATTTAGCAAACCGATTATGGTTGTGACTATAACCAAACCAAACCGGGATATTCAACAAACACAGAGACAAAGGTAGTGTTAAAAATAAACAAAGGCTATGGCGATGACGAGAGCACGAGGGAACAAAATTCTTTATCGTATAGTGTGTGGGATACAAAATCAAGGATCATTATGGTCCCTACCCATTTCACTCTTCACATTAAATGATGGTATTCATATCAAATAATGCAATAAAAACAAGATTTTCTTGGTGTTTCTTTCATAAAATAAGAACACACTGCATAGTTGTGAAAGTCCCATAACATTTAATGATCCTCGCAAGTCATAAGTATTAGGGATTTTGATCCGCGTTAAAACGCGGATTATGTTTATCTTTTATATTGATTTAAAATGATAAATAAAATTATTGTGAACTTTATAATATTAGATTAGATGTTTGGTTGTTTGAGTTTGTGTTATTAATAATACTGGGAGAAAAACCTAAATTCGAAAACTCGATAGTAATAGGTTATTCTTACCATTTCCTTGGCTAAAATAATTTATGGTGATTTTCAACCAAACTTAGTTTTTTGCTTCCATGAATGAACTCTTTTTATTTGGATTCTTTACCCTAATTTGAATGGCTTTAGATCTTTGAGTACGGTAAAAATTTTGGGAGGAGCCATGAATAAAAGAAGAAGAAAAAGCTAATATTCAATGTGTGGTTTTTATTTTTTCATCATTCAATGTGTCGCTAGAGTTCACATTGTTAGAGTCTATATAGTGTTTAGGTTCCAATGATTGTAGGGTATTCGTTTTTGAAATTATGATTATTGTAAATAGTTTTCTTTTTGTTAAGTAAATCGATATCATTTTGAACTAAAGCACGTATCTTTACTCTATATATTTGAAGATTTTTTTGTTGAGGATATTTGCTAAGGTGGTTAATTGGTTATGGTGAAGCTAAATAATATTTTATTTTTATCTCCAAACCTTAAGGAAATGATTTTTTTTTATAACAAATTGTTAGTTCTTTAAATATTTGGATGTTACCGAAAAATATTGGATGTTAAAATAAAATCAAATGTCATGTTTGTTATGATATATAGCAAAAACAAAATTTACAAATTTAAAAGATAAGATTCATTTATTTATATGAATATATTGAATTGAAGTCGACTAACCAAATTAATTTTTTTTGTTTTGGTTTGAAACAGTTGGACAGGAAAAAGAAACAAAAAGTTGATTACAAAGACTAAAACAGAAATCGTCTTCTACATCGGCTAACACAGAGAATGAGCTTGAATATGCTTTTAATAGAGGAGAAAATAATTCAACCCCAAAACTCCAAAAGCCCGAGATCATTCATGAATCTCAATATTCTTATGATTCAATGTGAGATGCAAATTATGTTATGACAATGAAAACCTAATGGATAGAATATTAAATGGTTCGAGAAACCTTTTAAATTTATGCTCATGTTTGATGAAATCAGTCCAGATGGTTATCAAGGTGTTAGTCTAGAACTCTTATGTGATGGGTTGATAAGAATTTAATCTACTAAATCAACCGAAGGATGATTAGTGTATAGGAAGAGAAGCATGTTGCTTTGGTTTGTAATTAATAACATTGATATGTCGTAGGTATGCAAGAGAAGTGGATGGTTATTTTAGAATATTTAGTTAGATGTAATGTATTTGTTGAAATAGATGCACGTTTAATTAAGGATGTTAGATATAAATGTTTTTCTATATGTTATGATAGTAAGATAAATGGTCCTCTTAAGGAGTCTAATTAATGGTCCAACAATGACTTATCAATGGTAAATTTTTAATCAATGGTAAATAAAAATAAGATTTTGTTTTAATATAATAGATTTAAATAAAAGATATTATTAAATCTATTTTTACGAAAATATATTTAAGAATATTGTTTTAGATACTTTATTTTGAAAGTATTAAAATAATTGGTTATATATAATATATATTTAATAATAATTAAGTTAGTTGTAGAAGAATAAATAGGAAATTAAAAAAATGTAATGGTCCAACATATACTACTTATAAGCAGATAAAAAATAGGACTATGTTTTAATATATTAGATTAATGTTTAGCAATGACCTTGATTTTACCAAATCAAACAAAAACGGGAGGAAGTTTGGGCCTTAATTGATGTATGGATTTCGTTAGTCGAGTCCAATACTAAAAGGGTAAGTGGGATTTACTTAAATATTCCAAACTTTAAATGGGAAAACATTAATAATCTTTGAGATAATTTTCTTTTTAGTAGATTAAGAAACTTGTGTTTAAAAAAAAAAGAAAAAGAAACTTGTGTGTTTTAAAAGAACTAAAAATTTCCATCCTACAGCCTTGGTTGCCAAATCTTTTTTACGTAATATTGTAATGCCTACTTTAATAAAATAATGAAGAATCAAGAAAAAATAAAATAAACTAGTGAGAGAGTACAATAATAAAATCAGAGAACACGTATAAAAGGGAGAATAAAACGAAGGCTTGTCGATAGAGAACGGAATCAGATTTCCCCATTATCTAACGCCAAATATTCTTTCACCCCTTTATGCCTTATTGCCTTTCACCATAATTAGGTTTATTTGTAGTAATATTCTTATTAATTTAACCAATCAATTCAAGTCTATATTTTCCTTTTTTTAAACTTATTCCAGTTTTATTAGCTATAACACTAAATGAGGTTTTATCATTAAAAAATAGAGATAAAATGAGATGAATTCTTCAAATGAAAACTTCAAAACCCCTGAAAACTCTTAAACATAGTACTATAGCTTTCTTAAATAATTTGAAAATTTAATAATGTTAAGTAGAATTACACAATTAAATTAAAATATTACTATTATTGCTGTAGATGACAAAAGAATATTTACAGTAGTTTCTTTTAATAATGATGCTTTTACATACACTCTCTTTAGATTTACCTAAATTTTAGTTTGTCAAACTCATTAAACTCGGCGAGATTCATTTGAATTATAATAAAACAAAATTATCCACACATAGTTATGTGAATCATACTTAGTAGTTAAATTCAAATTTGGTAAAAGAAACTAAAATTACTTCTACAAAACAAGCAAGAACAAAACAATGAAAAACATTAAAAGAACAAACGGCGTTAAAGAAAGAAAGAACATATTCAAATGAATAAAGGATAGCCTCGAAAAGAACACACTTTCCTCTCCCTCTTTCTCTCTCTCTCTCTCTCTCTTCCGCGATTACCGTCTGTCTCTGTGACAAACGTTACGAAACGCTAATCTCTCTCTCTCTCTCCCTACGATGAACACGACGCCGTTTCAATCAGATCCTCCACCATCGAGGATGCAACGCAAACTCGTCGTCGAAGTAGTCGAAGCCCGTAACCTCCTCCCGAAAGACGGCCAAGGAAGCTCAAGCGCCTACGTCGTCGTCGATTTCGACGCTCAGAAGAAACGAACCTCCACTAAGTTCCGTGACCTAAACCCTATCTGGAACGAGATGCTCGATTTCTCCGTCAACGACCCTCAGAACATGGACTACGACGAGCTCGACATCGAGGTCTACAACGACAAAAGGTTCGGCAACGGCGGCGGCCGGAAGAATCATTTCCTCGGTAGGGTTAAGATCTACGGCAGCCAGTTCTCTCGACGCGGCGACGAAGGTCTTGTCTACTTCCCTTTGGAGAAGAAGAGTGTGTTTAGCTGGATTCGCGGCGAGATTGGACTTAAGATTTATTATTACGACGAAGTCGCCGATGAAAACATGGACAGCCACCAACAACCACCGCAACCGCGAGAAGCTGATGAACAGTTTCCTCCGCCGCAGCAGATGCAGAATCTACCTCCGGAGAAACCGTCATCGGTTCAGAGTCATAGCTATCAAGAGTCTCAGCAACCGCCTCCGGTGGTTATCGTCGAGGAATCTCCGCCGCCGGAGGTGATGCAAGGTCCTAGTGATAACCATCCTCCACGACCGCCGTCTCCGCCTCACGAGGTGCATCGTTATCCGCCGGAGGTGAGGAAGATGCAGGTAGGGAGACCTCCCGGCGGAGATAGAATCAGAGTCGCCGCCGCGAAACGAACTAACGGAGATTACTCCCCTAGGGTTATCAACAGCAAGATCGGGGCCTCGGAGACGACGATGGAGAAGAAGACTCATCACCCTGTCAACCTCGTTGAGCCAATGCAGTATCTCTTCGTCAGGATCGTGAAGGCGCGTGGACTGCCTCCGAACGAGAGCGCGTACGTTAAAGTGCGGACGTCTAACCATTTCGTCAGGTCTAAACCGGCTGTTAACCGGCCTGGTGAACCAACGGATTCTCCGGAGTGGAATCAGGTTTTCGCGCTTGGTCATAACCGAACAGACTCCGCCGCGTCCGGCGCGACTCTTGAAATCTCCGCGTGGGACGCTTCGTCGGAGAGTTTCCTCGGTGGTGTGTGTTTCGATCTCTCCGAGGTTCCGGTTCGTGACCCGCCGGATAGTCCGCTCGCTCCTCAGTGGTACCGCCTCGAAGGCTCCGCTGCTGATCAAAACTCCGGGAGAGTCTCCGGCGATATTCAGCTCTCGGTCTGGATCGGTACTCAGGTAGACGAAGCTTTCCCGGAGGCGTGGAGCTCCGACGCTCCACACGTGGCGCACACTCGTTCCAAGGTGTACCAATCGCCGAAGCTTTGGTACTTGAGAGTGACGGTTCTCGAGGCGCAGGATCTCCACATTGCTCCGAATCTTCCGCCGCTGACGGCGCCTGAGGTCCGTGTGAAAGCTCAGTTAGGGTTTCAGTCGGCGCGTACAAGACGAGGCTCAATGAATAATCACAGTGGCTCGTTTCATTGGCATGAAGATATGATCTTTGTAGCTGGAGAGCCGTTGGAAGACTGCTTGATGCTGATGGTTGAAGATAGGACGAGTAAAGAGCCAATGCTTCTAGGTCACGCAATGATCCCAGTGAGCTCCATTGAGCAGAGAATCGATGAGCGCTTCGTGCCGTCTAAATGGCATGCTTTGGAAGGAGAAGGTGGAGGAGGTGGACCAGGTGGTGGACCTTACTGTGGAAGGATTAGCTTAAGACTGTGTCTTGAAGGTGGGTATCACGTGCTTGAGGAAGCGGCGCACGTGTGTAGCGACTTCCGTCCGACAGCTAAGCAGCTCTGGAAGCCACCGATCGGAATACTTGAGTTAGGGATACTCGGAGCTCGTGGGTTGTTACCGATGAAGGCTAAGAACGGAGGGAAAGGTTCCACTGATGCTTACTGTGTTGCTAAGTACGGCAAGAAATGGGTTCGGACACGAACCATAACTGACAGTTTTGACCCGAGATGGCACGAGCAGTACACGTGGCAGGTTTACGATCCTTGCACTGTCCTAACCGTTGGTGTATTCGATAACTGGAGAATGTTCTCGGACGTTTCCGATGATAGACCTGATACTCGGATAGGGAAGATACGGATTCGAGTCTCGACGTTAGAGAGCAACAAAGTGTACACCAATTCGTATCCTCTACTGGTTCTGTTACCTAGCGGTCTGAAAAAGATGGGTGAAATAGAAGTAGCGGTCCGGTTTGCTTGTCCGTCACTGCTACCAGATGTTTGCGCGGCTTACGGACAACCACTTCTACCTCGGATGCACTATATAAGACCTCTAGGAGTAGCACAACAGGATGCATTAAGAGGAGCGGCTACAAAAATGGTTGCAGCATGGCTGGCTCGAGCAGAACCACCGTTGGGACCAGAGGTGGTTCGGTATATGTTGGATGCGGATTCACATTCGTGGAGCATGAGGAAGAGCAAAGCGAATTGGTATAGGATTGTTGGGGTTTTAGCTTGGGCGGTGGGTTTAGCTAAATGGTTAGATAATATCCGGCGGTGGAGGAATCCAGTGACGACGGTGCTAGTCCACATTCTATACCTGGTTCTTGTGTGGTACCCTGATTTAGTTGTCCCGACAGCATTCTTGTATGTAGTAATGATCGGAGTTTGGTACTACCGGTTTAGACCGAAGATACCAGCTGGTATGGATATCCGGTTATCACAAGCCGAAACTGTTGATCCTGATGAGCTAGACGAAGAGTTCGACACCATACCAAGCTCAAGACGACCAGAAGTGATCAGAGCTAGGTATGATCGGTTAAGGATATTAGCGGTGAGGGTTCAGACTATTCTAGGAGATTTTGCAGCGCAAGGGGAACGGATTCAAGCGTTGGTTAGCTGGAGAGATCCGAGAGCAACTAAGTTGTTCATAACAATATGTTTGGTGATCACAATAGTTCTGTATGTGGTTCCGGCGAAAATGGTGGCAGTGGCTCTTGGGTTTTACTATCTTAGGCATCCGATGTTTAGGGACACAATGCCTACGGCGAGTCTCAGTTTTTTCCGGCGGTTGCCAAGCTTGTCTGATCGGCTCATCTAAGGGTGTTTTTTGAGTGTTATAGAATAAAGATTCATTGTGGTTTAAGATTCAAAAGATATGATTTATATCATATTATTATGATTATTTTATTAGTAGGATTCTGTCGGAGGTTATACTCAGATTGTACCAGTTTGAGACCTGACTGTAATATTTTGAAGGCAAACGACAGAGATGTGTCTGTACATACTCTGTAATCTGAAATGATTTATTAATTGCTCACTTCAATATATGCTTTATTAATTGCTCACTTCAATATATGATTTATTAATCGCCGGTCATGCTCCGCCGTGAAGTCACCAGCAGTCTTTTCCGCCGTTTCAATGGCTCCTCACTATCTTACCAATCTCTTTTTTCTCTCTCTTCTACTCCTTTCCATTACATGTTTTATGTTCAAGTTCTGAGCTCTTCTGACCCTTTCACAAGTCACTTGTTAAAGCTGCTTAAGATTCCATAACGTAGTATGAGACTTGACTACAGCATGAGTAATGATACATCTTAATATAGTTGGTCTCGCAAGAAAATACAGAATGGGCTGGTTGGACTAACTGATAGAAAAGCCCATTATAGTTTCTCAGCTTCAACGAAATGCTTGGAAACGAACATAAAAGGGATAATGGAAAATTATCTAATAATCATGGGTTTACCTGATTACAAATCTATAAAAAAAATTACAAACCTATAATATTTGTAGAGTTTATATTATATTTATATTACCATAAATAACCAGACTAAAATCTCTAACTCCACAATATATTTGACACATCATTCCATATATTTTATAGGATTTTTTTTCCACATATTTAGTGATTAAGAACGTTCCAAAAATCTAAATCAAGGAAGCGGCAGATATTTAGGTTTTGTATCGAATCACATCCACCAATCTCCAACTCTTTACTAACGTAACAAAGCGGTCGTATTCAAGACATGAAAGCAACGGCCACGTATACAACGATATTTGGGGACGGCAACACTGAAACGTTGCACAAAGGGGAACAAAGAGTAAAGACCGTTTTTTATAGCTAAATCCCCTTTCATAGTCTTTTTCATTCTCACGAATCAACCCCACTAACTTTTAAATTACAATTTTGACCCAACATTGTTTACTTAAGACTTAAGAGTTAAGACCTAACAGGGGAACCCGATTTATATGATAAATTATTAATTTATTCATTAATACTATTATTTTAACGATTTATTTAACTTTTAAGTAACACTGAAAATTGTTATGGTATCATAAGATTAAAATATAAATGGCCTGGTTTCTAAAGAAAAACATTTATAGTGGTGCTATAGAATAATAAAAAAACATAGGGTGCACTTGAAAATATAGGTAGGTTAAGGAAAACATTTTATGAAAAATAATTAAAAAAAGAGAGACAATAAAATAAAGCCAAATAGAGTTGTGACCTTTGCAAGGTCAGCCTTTGCTCAAATTTGCTTGGAGAGCAAACCCAAAGCTTGAAGCTTCCTCATTTGACGGCTACAGAGGGAGAAGATAAATTCGATTTCTTTACTCTTTTTCGTCATCTGGGGAACACGAAGCAAGCCGAAGGAAGTCAAACTCCACACCATTTTTGAAGGTGAGAGCTTTGCTAGTCTCGTTGATCTCGCTTCTCTATTAGCAATAAAGCAATAAAGCAATAAAGGGTTCAGATTTGTGGTGTTTCTCCTATCCTCTCCTTTGCTTTCTCTGCGTTCCCTTAGATTAAACGTATTCAAAACGTCTGTCTCTAGTTTTTGCAAGTTGTTCATTTTTTTTTGGAGTTGGTCATTCTTTTTAAGGATTTGAATGTGAATCAGATGGTGTATATTCTAACAGAGGCTCAATTTCACTGCGGCGGATGCACAATGATTTTGAGCAATGCATCTCGAACATGGGTATGCTGTCTTAAAGGATGATACTTTAATGAGAAGCTGAAAGAAAAATAGTAGTCTATGTGGAATAATTACAGAACAAAGGGTGATTTTGGACAAGTAATGCACAGAGTTTCTTAGTTTCATTTAACTGTTAAGGGACAGAGAGGTGTATACATCTTTGTGGGAGAAGAGGGGCTAGGTGGTTAATAGAATGTGTTTTTGTTTAACCCATGGCTTGGTTACAATACCCTGATTACTGCTTTGGTGGCTCCGTTGTCATATGTGTATATGGTGAGATATATCAGGTAGTGAAGTAAGTTGATAAGATAGTTTTAAGGGAACACTCTCTTTTGGTTTTTGTTTGGCTTTATATATATATATATATGAATCTTTTGAGCCTTTTATGAATTAGTGATTCATTTTGGTTTCGTTGCAGACAATGATTCGTGCAAAGCAGATTAGTAATCTTTCCAGTACAGCAAGATCCTTTTTTCTTGGTGGAACAAGATCTGGTGCAGCTGATGGAAACTCTTGTACATCTGCCGACGATGAAAGCTCTGTCTTGAGACGCCAGCAAACCAGAGCTGAAGCTGTACAGACTGGGAAAAGAGCTTCGAATCTAGCAGCTGGACTAGCGGGGAATATATTACCAGTAGATGCAAAGGTTGAACATTTCACCCGACCATCTCTTCTTCCCCAGCATGTTTCTTCTCCTGTTTTGCCGGTGAAGCCAGATTCTGTAAACCATGTTTCTGTTATTGTTGAGGAAGACGCGGTGGCACCTATTGGCGATCAGATATTCAAGGCTGGTATTGGAACTGTGAACTTCCTGTCTGATATAGCAAACTATAAGATCCCTCTAACCGATGGAACTGAAGTTGCTGGTTTGTCTAAAGGCTGTATGGTTGACCCTTCTCGGCCTATTGCAAGTGTTAAGTCTTCAAATGTGAAAGTCATCAGAAGAGAGGATCTCTCTAAAGTCTACCCTACGTCCGCTTCCAGAGATTTATCAGAGGGAGGGACTAAGGAAGCTGAAAGATCTGGCTTGAGGCAAGCTTCAAGTGATGTGGTAGCGAAGCCTTTTGAAGCTCAGACTACTGGCTCTGGAAAGAGGAAAAGCATGCCGCAAAGACCCAATATTGATTCTACCAGGTATGCGTCCGGTGGTTGTGACTTTAACGTGCATTCTTCTGATGACAGGACTATGAAATTTCCAGCTGAAGGTTTTAGAAAACCCTCAAGGGAAATGACCAGAGTGACACCTAGGCAGCAGGGTAACTCTGGATACATCGTAGACAATGTTTCTAGTATATTGCGGAGATTCAAATGGGGCCCTGCTGCTGAAGAGGCCCTTCATAATTTCGGTTTAAGGATGGATGCATACCAAGCAAACCAAGTTCTCAAGCAGATGGATAACTATTCAAATGCTCTTGGTTTCTTCTATTGGCTAAAAAGACAACCTGGGTTTAAGCATGATGGCCATACTTATACCACTATGGTAGGTAACCTTGGCCGTGCAAAGCAGTTCGGCGAGATAAACAAGCTTCTAAATGAGATGGTTAGAGATGGATGTCAACCAAATACTGTTACATATAACCGGCTTATCCATAGCTATGGCCGTGCAAATTACCTCAGAGAAGCTATGAACGTTTTCAATCAAATGCAAGAGGCTGGATGTGAGCCTGACCGTGTGACTTACTGTACCCTTATAGACATCCATGCCAAAGCTGGGTTTCTTGACATTGCCATGGACCTGTATCAGAGAATGCAAGCAGCAGGGCTCTCTCCTGATACTTTCACATACAGTGTTATAATAAACTGTCTTGGAAAGGCTGGACATTTACCTGCTGCCCATAGGCTCTTTTGTGAAATGGTTGGTCAAGGATGTACCCCTAACTTGGTCACATTCAACATCATGATAGCTTTGCATGCCAAGGCACGAAATTATCAGAGTGCGTTGAAGCTCTACCGAGACATGAAAGGTGCCGGGTTTCAACCCGACAAAGTGACTTACAGTATAGTTATGGAGGTGCTTGGGCACTGTGGATATCTAGAGGAAGCAGAGGCTGTTTTCACTGAGATGCAACGTAAGAACTGGGTTCCTGATGAACCGGTTTACGGTCTTTTGGTGGACTTGTGGGGAAAAGCTGGCAATGTGGACAAAGCTTGGCAGTGGTATCAAGCAATGCTTCACGCTGGTCTGCGACCTAATGTTCCTACATGCAATTCTCTTCTCAGTACTTTCCTCAGGGTTCATAGGCTGTCTGAAGCCTATAATTTATTGCAGAGCATGCTGGCGCTTGGTCTACAGTCTTCTTTACAGACATACACATTGCTCCTAAGTTGCTGCACAGATGCTCGTTCAAAGTTTGACTTGGGATTCTGTGGCGAGCTAATGGCAGTCTCAGGTCATCCGGCACACATGTTTCTCCTCAAAATGCCACCTGCAGGTACCGATGGCCAAAATGTACGTGACCATGTCAGCAACTTCCTTGATTACATGCACAGCGAGGACAGAGAGAGTAAGAGAGGGCTCATGGATGCAGTAGTGGATTTTCTACACAAGTCAGGTCTAAAAGAAGAGGCAGGCTCGGTGTGGGAAGTGGCTGCATTCAAGAATGTGTATCCAGATGCATTGAGGGAGAAGAGCTGCAGCTATTGGCTTATAAATCTCCATGTAATGTCAGAAGGAACTGCAGTGACTGCACTGTCTAGGACACTTGCATGGTTCCGTAAGCAGATGTTGGTTTCAGGAGAATGTCCTTCACGGATTGATATAGTAACTGGTTGGGGAAGACGTAGTAGGGTCACAGGCACTTCAATGGTGAGACAAGCAGTTGAGGAACTGCTTAACATCTTCAACTTCCCATTTTTCACAGAGAATGGGAACTCAGGCTGTTTTGTTGGATGCGGAGAGCCTCTCAAGAAATGGTTGCTTGAATCATATGTTGAGAGGATGCATTTGCTCTAGTTGTAGATTAGTTGTTTTGTTTTCTTTCTTTTTAAAGTCTATTAAATTATTAGACTTTGGCTAGTCTCAGTGGCTTGGTTTTGTTTGTCATAAGGTTCAAGGTTTATGGTTAGTGATGACTGGAATATTATCTCCAGATTTTTGTTATCATGTGAATGTTATCTCCTCTTGCAATGGGTTGTAATGGGAGTATATAAATAATTTCAGCGTGATAAGACCCGAATTTATTAGATATCTGGAATATTTTGTTTTCTACAAACATCAAATGTTACAAAACTGTATGTCTTACCAGCCATGTACTACATAGACTGCTGATTCTACAATGATGTGAATGAGAAGGAATCTAGAGGAAGATCGAAAGGAGCCTTGAATTGTAGGAACCACAAGATGTGCATTTGTGGTATAACCAATGATAAAGGAGCATTTCCTTTTCTTCCAGTCATCACACAGTATCACCTGCACCAAACCACACCAAACCATCTTTCCATTCAGTTTATTCTTGCATTTCTATTAATCCATCTAGGGACAAGAGAGTAGATAGAGAGAGAAATTTTCTTTTAGTGGCGAAAATAAAAATATTGTTAAGCAGAGGTATTATAATGATTTTTAATGTTATTAATATAGGTATATAGTGTTACTATATAGTTGTATATTCCTTTTGGATTTTAAAGATTTTAAGGTGTATTTAAAGTTATGTTATTTAAATTTTTGAACCAACCGAACCCGTAATGATCCGACCTAAATCTGAACCGATATTTATAAATATTAGAATTGAGTTTAATTTTTTGTAAGGACAAATTTTTCAAATAGATATTTTTAAATTTTTTTGTCATAAAAATAAATTTTAAAGAAAAAATAATTAAAATAACTTTTTTTTTTATTTTTAAAAATTTAATATTTTTTATTTAATTTTAAGTTTCATCTCCAAAACTGTATCCATAACTCTAAACATGAGTTTGAATTAGTTAATCGAAAGGTATAAATTTATACCATTTTTAATAAAAATTATTTTAGTTATTTTTTTTTTTGGTTATTTTGATGATAATTTTTTTTTTTAAGTTTAACTTACGGTATTCCGATTTTTGTAATCCTAAAAATCTAAAACTTGAATAGACCTGTACAGCCACCATTCGGTCTTGTCTCCTCCACCAGCCGTCTTGTCGCTGTCGCGTGCTATTCACGTGGGCTGGCCACTCTTTCCAGTTAAATGGGCTCACATAATGCCTTCAATAAAATACGGGCCGATCCTAACATGTGTAGCCAAATAAGAATAAATACAAAATACATTATCTGTCCTTTTCTTTTTGGAACACCAATATACTATCTGTCCAAACTCATTTTTTCGAATAATATCTTTCCTTACGTGTTGGCCTTGTCCATAATCTCTTTTCTCCCGGCGAGGTAAATCGGCGGCGATGGAGATGCTGCGGACCAAATGGATTGCCATGGCGGCTAGTATCTGGATACAGTGCACAAGCGGCGCTTCCTACACATTCGGAATCTACTCCGCCGTTCTAAAGTCAACCCAATCCTACGATCAATCCACCCTCGACACCGTCTCCGTCTTCAAAGACATCGGCGCCAACGCCGGAGTTTTCTCCGGGCTTCTTTACACATACGTTACCTCCAATCGCCGCCGTGGACGTGGAGGAGGCGGAGGTAACGGAGGTCCTTGGGTGGTGCTTGCTATCGGAGCAGTTCAGTGCTTCGCCGGTTACTTTCTGATTTGGGCTTCTGTTACGGGGCTTATCAGGAAGCCGCCGGTGCCGCTTATGTGTCTCTTTATGTTCATAGCGGCCCAGGCGCAGACGTACTTTAATACGGCTAATGTTGTGAGTGCTGTGGAGAATTTCGCTGACTATGGTGGAACAGCTGTTGGCATCATGAAGGTGACGACTTTACTGTAGCCTTTCAATCTCTAGCTGTGTATGAATGGTTTATATTACTTGAACCTTCAAAAATGAGGAGACTTTAGTAATAGTTGTGGGAGTTATCTTATGAAAGGTGGAAGCTTTTTGTGGTGTAGATGATGTTTTGTTAATTCCATCTTGGTGGGGATTTTAGATTTTGAACAGAAGTTTGTGGAGATTGGTGGGTTTATGTTTTTTGTTGATTCATCAGAATAAAGGTTATGTCTTGGATAGACTCTGTTCTAAGTGTTTTTGCTCTGTTATCATAGTGAAGCAGCCAAAGCTTATCTCTCCTTGTTAATTATTTGGCAGGGTTTTCTCGGTCTAAGCGGAGGGATACTGATTCAACTGTATGAGACAGTGTGTGCTGGAGATCCGGCGAGCTTCATTCTTTTGCTGGCTGTAACACCAACAGTTCTTTCCCTCTTGGTCATGCCTTTGGTCAGGATCTATGAGACAAGCGTAACTGATGATAAAAAGCATTTAAATGGTCTTTCAGCTGTGTCTCTTGTCATTGCAGCTTATCTTATGGTTGTGATCATTGTGAAGAACACTTTTGGTTTGTCGTCAGTGGCCAATGTTGTCACACTTGTATGCCTCCTCGTTCTTCTCGCCTTGCCTATACTTATTGCGGGAAGAGCACGTAAAGACGGCATGGAGAAAACAGTTTTGCCTGATAAATCCCCTCTCATAAGCAGTCCAAAAGCAACAACTTCCGTCAACCAAAGCTCTGAAGAAGACAGTCAAGTAGAAGCTGGTCTTACTGAGAACCTGAATCTTCTGCAAGCTATGAAAAGCCTAAGCTTCTGGTTGTTGTTTCTTGCCATGATTTGTGGAATGGGCTCTGGACTTTCAACAATAAACAACATCCGACAGATAGGTGAGTCTCTACGGTACTCATCCGTTGAGATAAATTCATTGGTCTCCTTGTGGAGTATATGGAACTTTCTTGGTAGATTTGGAGCCGGTTACGCCTCAGATGCAATGCTTCACAAGAAAGGATGGCCTCGTCCATTGCTAATGGCTGCAACTCTAGGAATGATGACCATAGGCCATCTAATCATAGCCTCTGGTTTTCAAGGAAACCTTTATGTAGGTTCTGTTATAGTTGGCGTTTGTTACGGTTCACAGTGGTCACTGATGCCTACAATCACCTCTGAGCTATTCGGAGTTCCCCACATGGGAACCATCTTCAACACCATATCCATAGCCAGTCCCATCGGTTCCTATATCTTCTCTGTAAGATTGATTGGTTATATCTATGACAAGATGGCTTCTGGGAAAGGGAACAAATGTTTTGGCTCTCACTGCTTCAGGTTGTCCTTTGTTATAATGGCGTCTGTTGCGTTCTTTGGGTTTCTTGTTGCTATAGTACTGTTCTTTCGAACAAAGACGCTTTATCGACAAATCCTTGTGAAGAGGCTGCATCGTGGATAGGACACTTGTAAATATGATACTTAGGAAACGAATACAGAGCTTATGATACTCAAAGGTGTACACATTACCTATACAAGTTGTCTGTAACTTCTGTTTCTGTTAAACGTCTGTGTTTGGAGATGGGAAGAAAGAAGGCTGAGATCGTTGTCTCCTTTTTTTTGTAGTTTCTTCCACAATTATGAGTCTTGTTTTGTGAAAATGTATACACATCCCTTCCTATAAATGTTGAAATTACTCTTTAATGGAGAACTTGGAGACAGGTACTTGCTTTAGGCATATTGTACTTACAACACAAAGGATTGACTTCACAACAGAAAGAAGTAGAACACAAGAGATAGATGAAGAGTCATTGTGTCTCAAAAGTGATAAACAAACCTTGTGGAATGGATAATGAGAGTGGAAAAGAAAACGCTATTTTATACATCTGATCTCAGGACAAGACACATTGCTACTATAGTGTTCATTTGCAGGTAACTTGTATGCTGATCTATATGGAAATGGACTATGGGCGGGAGTTGAAAACCCCACTAGCAGCGAGAACATTGTGTCCAGCAGAATAACCTTTAGCTGCGCAAGTGACTCCCCCATGAAATGCAGTGATTCCCCGGGAACTTAAGGGTTATCCCTAGGCTATATGTTCTCCTTTGGTGAGGACAAAGACATAGACATCTACATGATCGAAAGCAATGGTGTATACAGAGTGGTTAGGCCGAGCCGCTGCAACTTGTCTTGCTCCAAGGAGAACTCCATGGCGGCTAGAAGACAAATTGGTCCCTCAGTTTCTCCTTCTTCTTCCTCTTCTTGTCGGTCTGTCTCTGATTCTGATGGCTTTGATAGTGTAAATGGTTTCATTAGGTTGGAAGTTTTCAAATGGAGACAACTTAGGTATTCATGAAGAATCCACAAACTGTTTCTTGCTCTGTGCCAATGTTGTCAAAGTCAAAAGACAAAAAAAGAACAAAATTTCCATTTAGATTAAGAAATGTGTTTATACATATGAAAATAAATCAAATAATTCACAAACAAAGTGAACAAACAGTAAGACTATATCTTTCTTTCCCTACTCTTTTCTCCATTTCTCTACATATTAGAAGGCTTGAAGCTTGCAGAACAATCAAATCCAAGTCCAGAGTCTCTCTATGGTGAGCTTGCAAAATTGGTTCCTTAATCTGCTTACTCTTCCTTGAGCACGCTTGAAAGCATATTATATTTCAAAAAAACGTGGCTGTTTCCCTCAATGATCATCTCATGTTACAACACTCTGGCTTGTTCTGTCGTAAGAGCTTGTCCCATAAGCATATCATCTGTCTTGGCGACTGGTAATGAGCTGTGTAGTAGTTCTCAACACAACCAAACTGGCAAAATCTCAAACTGTGTCTATAGTCCACTGGGTTTGATGTGTTTTTGAAATGCTCCACCCACATTCCCACACTCACGTCCTCCATCTTGAACAACTGGTGTATGTGAACACCAACAAAAAAATGGATATACTGAAAATGGTAAATGAAAAAGAGATGTGATACAACTACTTATGATTCTCTCTTCTGCTTACCCGTAATCTGTGTCTCTCAAACTCTTCCACGATGAAGCGCGCAATGTCAGAAGATAGAACATATCCAGGTCCATTTGCATAGGGCGGATAGTCCTCCTCTGGCCATTCCTAATAAATAACAACCACTCAACACCGTTTTAATATATCATGTAGCAACACAGAGATGGAGTCTGATGCAGAAGAATGTATACCTCGTAAGTGACTGCCCATTTACCCCCACGGAGAGGTTTGTGGTAATAGTTCATGTTACCAATGTACAAGCTTCTACCTTCGGGTACTTTTTTCACTTCATTGATCACTGCGCCAAGTTTTACAAATGTATCATCGTCACACTTCATTATGTACTTTGCAGAGAATGCAAGAGCCTGCACCAATCAAACTCAACTCCTCAGACGCACTTAATCAAGAACTATTATGAAGAAGCATATCCTATAAGATCTGATAACTCACTCCATGTTCACATATGGCAACAGTTTTCAGCACAACAAGATCATAGCTATCCATGTAAGGAACAAGTACAATGTCCCCAAAGTATTCTGCTTCTTTCTTCAATTCCACATTCACCTCCTTCCTCCCATGCTGTGAAATGCACATCACGGATACAACAATAAGATAGTTAATCATTTCATCAAGCCTTCATGACATATACGAGATGAACAATGTTAAATCACACTTACGAGTGCCACAAAGAAACGAGCAACAACTTTTGAGGATGTAATAAGAACATGCTGCATCCAGGACTTCCTCACAGCCATCCGTTCTCCGAAATGATTGCCTGCAGAAAGAATGCCGATAAAAAGCTCCACAGGCCCATCGGGAACTAAAGGGGCCTGCCATCTCTTAGACAGCTCGAGATGCCTTTGGGGAGCAAAGCTGGGATGTGATGTTGGCAGAGAGGCAACAACAACAGAATGAACATCAATGTCTCCATTTACGGTAAGCCCTGTTGCATCCTCGAGTGTGAAACCCTATTTATACACAACAGAACCAACCAACTCAATGCCATTTATCTGAACACAATGATGTAGAACTAGAGTATGATAATATATATACTCACAGTGCGATAAGGGAAGGATGTAACATGCTGCCCATCAACATTGATATGGTATCCTTCTAAACCAGCGCTAAGAGTGAGAACAAAGAGCTTCTCTTCTACAAAAGGGAACGGCCATTCTACTTTGACCCTTTTCCTCCGTCCTATAAGTCTATTCAACCACCATCTAGCTCTCGACCCTTCTGAGTAGTTATCATCATCACGGATCCACTTCTCACACTTCACATGACTATCAACTGCAAACAACACTAACACATTACTCAACAGAACACAAACAGATTACTACCTTTCCAACAGAACACACTTACCAGTCTCCTCATCATCTCTTGACTTCCATCCTTCACACCGTTGTGAAGATCCCCATTGCATTCTATAACAAGTGTTCTGCTCAATCACCGGTTTCTTGCTCCAATCTCCTTTCAGCCTCGGGTTAAAATGCAAGATCCGAGGAGGATCCTCTCCATCAACAGTCTTCAAACCTTGAAGCTCAATCACAAACTGAGAAACCAACTTAGACCCATCACCGTCCTTGGGGTAACTCTTCCTCGGCCTCCCAACCAAAGTCACATGCGAACCCAACGTCAAACCACACGGCAGCTCCATCAACTGATTCTCCCGGTTCATAAACTCCGACCCGGTTAACGAAACAGAGTGTGGACACGAATCTGTCTTGTTCTTCTCAGGCTTCTCCACTGACTTCTCAAGCCTTCCAGACTCAAGCTCCTTCCACAGCTTCCTACCTAGCTGCCAAGCCTCCTTAGCCGACTTGTGAAGCTCCACTGACCCGTCTTTACTACTCGGGTCGAAAGTCTCCGAATCAAATCTCAAGCTCGAGAGAAGCCCTCTGTGATGCTCGCGGGCCTTGCTCTTCTGCTCCGTCCGGTTTACGACCGGTTTAGAATCCGGGTAAGGTGGGTTAGGAATTGTCTCGACTTGGGGGTCTTGCTCTGTATCGAGCTTCTCGAGCCTTGAAAGAGAATCGATGGAGACGGAGCTGGTGGACCAGGATTTGAATACGAGAGGTATCTCGACAGTGATCATTAGGAGATAAAGAAGCCCTAACGCTATGATTACGCGGAAAGATCTCTGCTTCCATAGTGACGAGAAGAGATCAAGCTTGTCGATTTTTTCAGCTTTTGATGATTTGGGTTTCTTCATTTCCTTGGGATCCAAGCAAATGAAATGGAAAGAACCTAACTTTGGATGAAGAAGGATTCGAGAGTGGTTGAAAGTTCGAAACTTTGTTCTCCGAGTAATGAATAAAGGGAAAGGTAAACAGAGGCGATGATGATGACGAGAGATGGATGGAGAAGGAGAAAAAGAGATCTTGATTCTTTTTTAGGCGTATGTTAGTAGAATTATTCTCTTTTTTAATTAATTTCCTTTTTCAAATTTAAATGTCCTAACTTTTTATATTTCTTTCTCTTAATTAAATAGCTTTTTCAACAATAATTTATAGCATCTATAATTATTCTGCAGAATACAACTTTGGAAATCTTGATAATACAGATAGATAGTAATGATTCTTCCAAGTTCCAATGGACATACGAATTTATATTATATCGAATGTGTACATGTGACATAAGAATATTTTATTGTTGATATTTCAATGAATTTCATAAAATAGTAAAAGTAAATGAAAGAGAAATATACTAGGGTAAACTTTTTAAGTTTTGTCATAAAAATAATTTTCAAGAAAAAAAAATTTCAAAAAATAAAATAAAATTTATTTTGTGATAAAAATTACCATTTAAGAGATTTGCTCTAAATTTTTGATCAAAAAAAATTGATTAAAAAAAAAAGAGATTTGCTCTAAATGAAATGATTTTTTTCAAATAAAAACTCATAAATCACGATTTTTTGGTTACCAATGATTCATATTTTACTCTACGAATCAATGTATTATATTTTGTAGCAAGTGTTTATTTTTGAAATGATATAAAAAGAAAAATCTCGAATATTTGTTGAGAGTTTTTATTGTAAAGAAAAACAAATAAAAAAGACAGCTCAATTATTCATTTAAGGCAAACTCATATGACGATTACATTTGTTTAAAGGAAATAATACAGAAACATATTTTCTTTTAATCAGTAGTAAACTTAGACTTGAGCATGTTGATTGTTTTACCATCAGTCTTGAACACCTTCATCAAAACCACGTCTGGAACCGCGGGTTTTGCAAGAAACAAAGTGTGCGGCACAAGTACCTCACCAGGCAACTCACTAGCCACCACAGTCAAAAGACGAGCTTCGGTCTTCCCAACGTTCATCTCATAGTGTATAAGTCCTGGAGGAATCACAAACATGTCACCGGGTCCAGCAACCTTAGAGTACAACGTGTAGTTACTCGTCAAGAACCCAATCAAGACCGACCCCTCGACCACGACCCCTGCCTCAGTCACACCAGGGTGCGAGTGAGGCGGGTTAGCTACGCCTGCAGCGACCGCAACGTTGTACATTGATATTCCCATCGTGTTTAGTCCTGGAAACGTCATGAGGTTTGCTGCATTGGCGGCTACACCTCTTGGGTTTGAAGTGTTTAGTGGAGTGCTTAAGCCGGAGTAGAAGAAGTCTTCAGAGGTGACTTGTGACTTGCATGGGTAGCCAGTGTTGGATGGGGTGGCTTGGAGATCAGCTACGCAGAAGTCTTGTAAGGGGTTAAGGTAGCCTGAGAGGGCTGGATTGGTGAAGAGAGTGATGGAGAGTGTAAGGAGGATTGAAAGTCTGGAAAGAAAAGTAGCCATTGCTAGGGAGTTATGATGATGATGATGTTAAGTCACTATGGTTACTGTTGATTATATAGCCTTGGAAATTTGGTATTTCTTGGACTGACCCTATAACCAGATTGAATAAGAATAAGATGGGTTTGAGGCAAACACAAGAAAGATAGAATCTTTATGAATGTTGGGTGTATTGGTGTAATTTTTTGGTGGTTTTAATTAGGCTGAAGTAAGTTAGGTTTAATTGTCTTGATGTACACGCAATCAAAATAGGCTAAAGATAGACGAATCAAACCTATACTCCAAACGAAATAATTACTGTATTGTTTGGTTATAATAACGTAATTAATTAAATAGTTTCAGTTCAATAATTTTTGTTTCTGCAATCCATCTTCTAAGGTTGGTTTCATGGACCAAATCCAAAAGGCAAATACATGAAGAAAAAACTTTTTTTTTTGCCATGAAAGTTAATGTTACCAAAGTGTTGATGGTCAGTAGTGATGTAAGAAGATTGATTCAATGATTTTCTTGTATCCCTTTTTAAAAAATATCTAAAATCCTGGAAGTTCTTCAATTAATTCATAGTGTTCAAAATTAGTTTTGAAAATTTCAATTTAAAAGATAACATATCAATAAAGATTTGAACCCGAATTCATCTTACAAATTAGGTTCATGGAGCAAATCTGAAACATTTTAGTGACTAAGAATAAGATAAATGTTTTGAGTTTAAGACGAGGCGTTGGAAGCTTGCTTGTTCTCTAAGAAACAATAAAAAAGATGTTATTACAAGTTCATGATTCTGAAGGCATAGCGACAAAACTACGAAGCATGTGCAAGTTTTGAGATATCTGCATTAGAATTGCTTCACCTTCACTAACATCTAAAACATCTCCAATATGTTTCAACAATTCACCATTTGATTGAAGAGCACTTAGCCTCTCTGTGATCTCCGAAAGCTCCTTTACTAAACCTTCTTTGCTTTCAGTTCCTTTCATTTGTCCTAAGAATCTCGATTCTTCGGATTTACAAGACCCACTTTGATTAATGTTTGATCCTTTAACCTCATGACTTGAAGAAAAAACTGCAAAATTAGAGACTTGTTTGGTTTCTTGGAAGTCATCAACTACACTGGCATTGCCTTGTCCCTCAAGAAACTCTTCTCCCACATCATCTTCATCCGTTAAACATTCATATGTCTCTCTGTAAGCCTCAAGTTCATCTTCAAGCTCCTTAATCTCCTCTTCCTTCTTCGCCAATTCACTACTCATAGACTGCAAAGCTTCTTGGTCATACTCTGCTTGTTCATCCATCATTCTTTGGCACTGCAAAGCCTCCATCTGAACAGCGGCTTTTTCGTCTTGTAGCCTTGTAATCATAGCCATAGCGTTGTTGGCTGCAACAGCTGAAGCACTTCTCTCTTCATCTAACTCCATATACAAATCTATCAGTGACTTTTTGTCCAAGCGAGCCTCTTTCTTGAGCTGGTTAAGGATGTATTCACCGTTTGAATCAGCCATGTCAGAAGCATTCTCTGTCTTATCCAAAGGGAGAGAATTCCCAAAGAACTTGTTAACTCCTCTTACAATATTCAATGTTCTGTCCACATCCAAAACCCTAAACTCAGATTCATTCTCGGACAGCTTGTTGTAGGGAACCTTAGGAGAAGGAGCAGGAGCAAAGAAAGAACTCTTGTTCTTCAATAACTCTCCGCAACAAGAACAATGTTGTTTCAAGCTAATGTTGTTGTTGTTTTTCTTGTAATCTATTAGGTTTGTTTTTGTCTGAACAAAGTTATCGTCTTTCTTGAGCGCCAAGGGAAGCTGTCTTTTGTCATCAATTAGAAGCTTAAGATCTTTATGTAAGATCCTAACGAGAGACTTATACGTATCGCAGTCAGATTCCTTCTCGGTGGCGAAAGAGAGAAGACAACCTTCACACATATGTTTGATCTCAGAGAGTTTCTTGTGGACATGGCAATAAGCAAGGGAAGAGACTTTCTTCTTGTGAGAGTCGCAGATTGAGTCGTTGTAATAGAAACGAGGGTCTCTAGGGACAAGAACGTGGTCTATTCTGGTGCAGAGGAGACAAGGAGTGTTGAGCTCGAAGAATCTTGCGTATTGGTTTGTTAGAAAGACAAGAACACTGTCGATGAAGAGGATGGTGATGAGAGTCCATTCAAGAACGGTGTAGATGAAGAAGTGAGGGAAAGATCCAAGTTCTTGTTCCACGAAGTTGTTGAAAGAACGTTTAAACATGGTTACTTGTAAAAGAAGAAACAAGAACAAGAAGAAACAAAGCAATTGTATAATCATGTGAGATCAACAAAAGAACATAGATCAGGATCTATCTCTCTCACACTCTTGTGAGTTGTGTTAATGATTGTGTTTCTATTTATGGGTTTGGGAAAGTCTAAAACAGACTAAAATTGGTCAAAATAAAAGGGATTTGTGTAAATATTCCAGCTTAGACGTGAGGAGAACTTTGTCGTTGACGATTAAACTGAATACAAACATGCACGACCGAAACAGAGAACATGCCAACACACACACATGACAATATCCTATATAAAGTTAATTTAATTTAATAAGTTTTTTATAGATCCATCCACACGAATGACCAGCTAGAATTACAACAACTTTATCAACATGGAACAAAAAAAATGATGATGGTTATGATGATAAAACCCTAGAAACTGTTTTAGTCTCATTTTCAAAAACTCCTCTGTCTATTATTCAGGTAACCTATTGTAGCAAAAACCCAGTGAGTGAAACCAATTGAGTAGCTTAGCGTCAAATAGATCTTCGCATAATGTTCTGAATCCACCACTCTGTTGAGGAGATGCTAGTTTTTACAATGTTTTATTAGTGAGGCTATACAAACTGTTTGGCCTAAACCACAAGGACGTGGTCAGGTGGTTAAGGCGACTATAAAGATCTTAAAAGTCGTGGGTTCGAAACATTCAACCAAGATTATCCATCTTTGTGGCTAGGCGACGTCGCCATGGGTACGCAACTCACGTCAAAAAAAACTGTTTGGCTTATGCTCTCATTTGCAATTTTAACGTGAAAGGTTTTCTCAATGTTGGGGGATATAGCTGTTTGTTATCTTAGTGACTTCGGCACCTTGTGGTTATATATAGGTCAAGGAGGCAGAGATGATGTCCTTGAAGCAGCATAAGTTAGGAAACTGACTTGAGTAAACCGGTTTCTTGGTTGAAGCTGATGATGATGCTTCCCCTTCGGGTTTA
>CAJHQP010002975.1:0-74966 GCA_905132765.1 Moricandia arvensis | reverse complement strand
GGGTAAAGAAGGAAGTTAACCATTGGGGTTACTCAGTAAGAAGATGGCTCGCGGATAAGGGTTTATGCTTGACCAAGACAGCCTGTCCCTTGCTGGAAAGAAGAAGGCATCTGGTCAAGATGCCAAAAGGATCTCGCACCCACAGCCACAAGTTTGAATCAGGCGCTCCTCTTCCCTTGACCAGCCACGTTCCCACTCTGGTTACCTTACCTTTTGTATCCGTTGTAAAGCTCTTCTTTTCCTATATAAGTGTATCTCCTCTCTAGTTAATAAATCAAGCAATACATTTCACTCTCTCCGAGTTTCTCTCTCGTTCTCTCTTGTTCATCATGAACATCAATCAATCTCCTCTCTAAATCTCTTCTCGGTTCACTATTTCTCCTTTAATCTAGTTCTCTCTCTCTTATATTCTAAAAATATCACATGGGGGTGACCTAATCTAGCATGCCATAGAACATCACTAGCTAATACAGAAGCAGAATTAAAAGCACAAGAGAAATCTGATCTAAGCTTGGTGTCTTCAAGTAAATAAAGTTCTCCCTTGCTCACACCTTTTCCCAGCATCTTGCTGGTCTTAATATCCTGAAAGCACACATCATCAGGACTAAAAATAACTTTGCAATTAAGATCATTTGTTGCTCTTTTAACAGATAAGAGATTAGATGTGAAAGTTGGCATGTAAAATGCTTGAGACTCCTTATCCAACAATTTAAGATTCCCTATCCCTTCAATAGGTATTCTATCACCATTTGCAATCACTACACTTCCTAGAGCCGGTTTGATATCACTAATGAGCTTAACATCCCTAATCATATGGTGAGATGCTCCTGAGTCAATTATCAAGGGCCTAGTAGTTTGATTTGCATTGTGAATAGAGGTGAGAGCATTAATACAATTGTTACCAGAGTTTGCATTGAGTGCCTTTATAAGGGCCTCAATGTCTGACTTGCGGATGAAGGCATCATCATTTGAGAGTTGAGAAGTGGCCTGAGAGGTTGACCCAACTGTGTGTGTTGTTGAGACCATGGCTCTCCCATCTTCTCCCATGCGCATAGGGACAGTGCTCAGCTCATGTGCTCTTGCTTCATGTGCCCTTGCCTGGTTGAACTTGGGTGGTCTGAGATGAGGATGAAGAATCCAGCAGTTGTTCTTGGAATGACCTTGCCTCTTGCAATGTTCACAAGTCATTTGCTTGTCAGCTCCACCCCCTGGTTTGTAGAAGACCTTGTTGGCTGAGATAACCTCTATCTTTTCAGCCTTACTAGCCATGGAAAGCTCTCCTTTCCCACCAAACAACCCATCAGATCCTTGCTCCTTTTGTAGTTGAGCACACACATCATCCAGACTTGGTAGATCCTTAGCTCTCAGTATGTGTTTAATGACATCATTGAAAGAGGAGTTAAGGGTGAGTAGCAACCCAAATACCTTGTCTTCCTCACGCCTTGCATTGAGAACAGTAGGATCCGTGGTGCTTGGCCTTAGCATCTCCAGCTCAGCCCACAAAGATCTAAACTTCCCAAAGTGCTTGGTAAAGTCCATATCCTCCTGGTGCAAGTTGTTGATTGCCTTCTTCACTTCAAAGACTCTGCTGAGGTTTGAAGTGTTTCCATAAACCTTTTTCAAGGTGTCCCACAACTCCTTTCCTGTTTCACAGTAGGAGTAGGCTTCCATAATGGGACCATCTAGAGAACTTTGCAAGGCAGACAGCACCATGAAATCCTCTTGAGTCCATTTGCCTTCATCTGTCACTACAACTTCTCTGCCATCTTCTCCTTGTGTGATTTGTCTTGGGGCTTCTCCTGAAGTGATATGCTCCCATAGACCTCTTCCACCAAGGGCAGTTTTGGTCAATCTCGACCATAGTAGGTAGTTTAAACCCTTCAAAGTGATTGGAATGACCATTTGCTTCTGTTGCTCCATTTCGACTTGCTATTGTCCAGTGGGTAATAGAGTGAACTGAGTAGAGATTTTTGAAATTTTGGAACACTGGACAAAGAGAAACAAGTAGAAACAAGCTAACTTTTCTTTAAACCGTGAAGATGTAAAGAGATATGAAGAGAAATGAAGAGAAATGGTCAAGAACAACCCAGAAACTTGCAAGAACAGTCCTAATATCCACTGGACAAAAGGATGTTCTTCAAGATAAACAGAAAGTAATCGGATAGAACTGAAGTATAGAGTGAATAGAGAGTGTTTGCGGAAGAAATTGAGTGGTTTAGGAGCTTAAAGCTCCGATACCATGTAAGAAAATGAAGAACAGTGTGAAGAACAAGAGAGAGAGAGTGAAGAAACTCAAGAGAGAGAAGAGAGAGAGTGATTCGAAAATAAGAGTAAAGAAGGATTGTTTTCCTTGCTTGATTCAGTTTCCAGAGATACAATATTTAAAGACAAAACAAGTAGGATGCAAACAAGAAGAATAAGAGTATAATAAGGCTGCTTGGTCGAGATAGTGGAGCCTGAAAGTGACAGGACCTAAACAGCTCCTCCTCCCCTAAGTATAACTTGTGATCTGATCTATTTTTGAATCCCACTTACTTCCAAAAGTCTCCAACGTCTCTCTTGACCAACTGACACTCATCTTGTCGAGTTTAAACCACTTCCTTGCCTTCCAACCCAAGTTAGGTCACTTGCTTGCTTGGAAGTCAAGTCTTGTACGGAATGACTTGTGTTCCAAGTCTGTACGGACCAAACCATTCCAACTCGCCCAAATGCATCTCTTCTCTTTGTCTCCATCTTTTATTCATGTCTTCATGTCAATATCCCATAGATGTTTAGCCTTCTCACAGTAGCTGTAGGCCTCCAAGATCGACGGATCCAGTGAGCTCTGGAGGATGGACATCACCAGATTATCCTCCTGGATCCACTTAAGTTCATCACAAACCACCACTTCTTTGTCGCCTTCATGAGTAATGAGCTTTGGAGCTTCGTCTTCATGGACATGGTTCCAAAGGCCCTTACTTCCCACGGCTGTCTTCACCACACGAGACCAAAGAAGGTAGTTTCCACCTTTGAGAGTAACCGGAATGACAGTAGTCTTCATGTTCTCCATTTCGAATCAAAAGAGTGAAACTTGCACTTTATGAACGGAAAGGTTGAGACTTTGAGCAAGAACGGATCAAATGAACCCAGATTCAAGGGAACCAGGCTCTGATACCATGAAAGTTTGATAGAGATTGAGAGAAGAGAACAAGAATAAGAGACTGAGAGAAAGATTTAGACTAAAGGAGAAGAGACTCGGCGAGAGAGACTTGAAACCATTGAGAGGGACTAAGAGAAAAGACTGAAAGTTTCGTTGTTATTGATTAATGAACAGAGGTTACAAATATATAGGAGAGGAAGCAAGGGTTTACAACGGATAAAAGATAAGGTTTAGGATAAGCTTTTCCGCCAAGCATGTGTAGTCAACCGGTCTAGGCGTGCCTAATTCAAACTTGTGGCTGGAGAGCTTCACACGTGAGATTCCTTTGGCATCTTGACCAGATGCTCTTCCAGCACAAGCCAGCCTGTCAAACGCGCGCCTCAGTCAAGCTTGATCCGCTTGGTAGCTAGTAAGAGTAACTTTGGGTCAAGTTACTCTTACCCGGGTAACTTTTCTCGTCCGCGGTAAACTGCATTGCCCAAGTTGTACGGCCAAGTTATACGGTCTGTACGGCCTAGTTGTACGGAAATGTACGGACAGTACGGACAGCTCGAAACCATTTCCTCTCCTCTTCATAAGCTGATGTGATCATGGACCGGATCACTAAGGAGAACAAGGAGAATGTAGCTGAGTCACATGATGCCACAATGCACCAGCAGCCTGGTGATGATGCTCTAACCATTCCAGAAGGTCCCATGACTCGTTCTAGAGTCAAGAAACTTAAGGAGATGGTTGTAGGATTACTCACTTCACATCCACAACAAGAAGAAGGTCTTGGACAAGGTTTAATCCGACATGTCTTGAACACCATTCAAGCCATCTCTACATCAAGCTGAGTTAGTGTCTAGGCAAGACATTTGGTGTGTGCTCTTTTCCTAGCTTTTTGTTTTGTCCCACGAGGTTTTCTGGAGGAAGGTTTTTAACGAGGCCACGACTTGTCTTACAAATCACTTAGGTTTTATCTCGGCCAAAGACCAGTAGAAGTATTACATTTTAAGCTTATATTATGTTTAAACTATAGTTGTCCTTTTTACTTATTTTCGAAACCTAGAGAGCATGTTCTCTGGTTTCTTTTATTTAAGGGTTTTCCCTAACCCTATTGTACTCAAGCAATTATCAATCAACGAGTTTCTTTTCTCTCTTGACGGCTCTCTCTCTCTAGAAAGGTGTCGAGTGTTTCTGGTGTGTAGTATCCAGAGCTTAAGGGTGATTATCTTGGTGTGTCATATCCGAGTTGTTCACCTAGGAGTATCAAGAGTTATCTCATCCCTCTTGTGTCACCATTCATCCCAAAAACCTTGAAGAAATTGAGTCTCTGATTCGTTCTTGCAAGGATCTATCCTCCCAATCAACCAAAGAGCATCCTAGGGACGCATCAAATGGTATCAGAGCAACTTTGGTTTGGGAAGTTTTCGTTTATCCTTTTTATCTTTTGTTTCAACTGTAAAAACTTATTAATCGAATTGAACAAGAAGAAGAACTAGTTATTTAGGCTGCTCGAAATTGATAAAGTGTTAGAAATGGTTTTCGAAGAATTTCTTTTTTGCTTGTAGGCGGAAACCCTAGTCGATTTGAACCTAGACGCTATTCCTTTTTTCTATTATCTTGCCGAGCAAGCTTATCCTTTTTGTGTTGATCTTTTTCCTTTTTACTTATCTTGTTTACCTAGAATCCTTTTACTGGTTATATTGTTTCCTTTGTGTAGGCAGCCATGGGAACCGAGTCTGAAGAAGAAGCTGAGCTAGTCAAGAAGAACAAGCTGCTCATGGAAGCCATGACTGCTCAACTAAATCAGTCCATGATAGCAACCATGACCGAGATGATGAGGACCAACCTCAATGAGATCCAAAGAGAGTTCAGAGAAGAAGTAAGAAGAGCAACTGGTCAAGGAACCAACCGAGAGAGTAGGAGAGAAGAGAGACCTCATGCAACTCGACAAGAGCATGCTGGTTCTGAGGAGACTGACAACTACTATGAGCATATCAGTTCGTCCTCAAGACAAAGCCAAAGAAGACATAGGCGTGGACAAGATGGAAGGACAAACCAGAGAGATGAACTTGCTGGTTTGAAGATCAAGATACCCCCATTCCATGGCAAAGCTGATCCGGAATGCCTACCTTGAGTGGGAGAAGAAGATTGAGTTGGTCTTTCAATGTAAGCAGTACACAAACAACAAGAAGATTCAAATAGCTGCTACTGAGTTCTATGACTATGCTCTAAGTTGGTGGGATCAGTACATCACTAACCGTAGAAGGAATGGAGAGGAACCAATTGAGACTTGGACAGAGATGAAGTCTATCATGCGCAAGAGGTTTGTTCCAAGTCATTACCACAAAGACTTGCATCACCGGCTCAGGAAGCTTACTCAAGGTTATTACCAGGAGATGGAGTTGCTCATGCTAAGAGCTAGCATATCAGAAGATAGAGAAGCAACCATGTCAAGGTTCCTATGTGGTCTAAACCGAGATATACAAGATAATGTTGAGATGCAACATTATGTGTAGCTAGAAGAGATGCTACACAAGGTTATTCTTGTGGAACAACAGCTCAAGAGGAAGGGACATTCACGAGCCAACTATGGATTCAACCGGTTACACAACACCAAGGAAGAGAAGTCACCTTATCCTAAGGAGTCTAAACCATATCAGAAGGACAACAAGTCCTATCCGAGGGAAGAAACCAAACCAAGCAGTGCTCTTGACAGAGGCAAGGGCAAGGCTGAGGCTTCAGAGGTCGTGATGTCAAGTGTTTCAAGTGCCAAGGACGAGGTCATTGTTGATCTGAGGTAATAAAGAGACGAGGTTTAAAGGGTTTAGAATGGAGTTTGAGATCAAAGGGAAGGTTGTGCAAAATTAGGGTGAGTGTACGGATGGTGCGGACTGTACGAACTGTACGGCCGACCGTACGGACCACTCGACCCAAATCACTTTAAACTCGACCAAAACATATTTTATTCTTGTGCAAAAACCGGGTCAAGTTGTACGGATCCGCACAACTCAATGTCCGTACATCCATGGCCGAGACTTGGGTCACAAGGCAGAAGGAAGGAGATAACCTTGCGGGGGAAAAGGAAGAAGGTTAACTTGATGGTTACTCAGTAAGAAGGAGGCTCACGGATAAGGGGTCAAGCTTGACCAAGACAGCCTGTCCAAGGCTGGAAAGGAGAAGGCATCTAGTCAAGATGCCAAAAGCATCTCGCACCCTCATCCACAAGTTCAAACTAGGTGCGCCTCTCTCCTTGACCGGCCACGTCTCCTCCCTCATGGCCTTTTCTTTTGTATCTGTTGTAAACCTAAGTCACTCTCTATATATTTGTATCCCCTCTCAGATTAATGAATCAAGCAATACAATCTCTCTTTTCCGAGTTACTCTCTCTTCTCTCTTGTTCATCATGAACATCAAGCATTACTCATCTTAATCTCTCACTCTCTTTCACTCTTTCTCTCTTAGATTCGCATACTCTCTGCTTATTCTCTTAAAATATCATGGTATCAGAGCCTGGTTACTCATATACTGGTGTCTAGATCTACAATACTTCAGCTTCATCTTGTGAGAATTTGATAATCAGAGAGAGTTTAATTGAAGATTATGAAGAACATTTTGAAGAACAAGAGAGAGAGAGAGGATTCTGGACGTGAGAGAGAGAGAGAGTATGAAGAAAAAGAGTTTCTGATTTCTTGTCTACAAAGAGTTACAATACAACATTATTTAAAGACAATTCTGGATAAACAAGACAAGAGAAATAAACATATAATAAGGTGGTCTGGTCAAGGTCTGGGAAGAGTCAGGCTGGTGGACAGACTGGTCAACAGTCTGGACAGTGCAGTGGACAAGGCAGTGGTCCATGAAAGGGACAGGACACCAAATGCTGGAAGGCTTATCCTTAATCCTTTTTAATTCTTTTCTTGCCCAACTTTCTTTAATCTTGAACCAGACGAGATCCTTCTTCTTCTCCTTGTCTTCTAAGTTATTTGGGACCAGAAAGGTTGCTTGATCATCAAGGCTTGTACGGATAGACTTGTGTTCCAAGTCTGTAAGGACCAAGTTATCTTGCAACCATCTGAACCCTTTTACCTTCTTGTCTTCTTATTGCTTCTTGTCAACACTCCCCCTCAAGCTTGAGCATATGGATTGGTCAAGCTTGGAAACCATGAAGCATTCCCTCATTAAAACCTTAACTTGGAAAAAACCACTTGGGATAAAAACCAAGCTAAGGAAAAAGAGTAGAATACTCCATGGCAAGGAGATCAGTGACAAGTGAGGTCTATGAGTCCAAGCTTAGGATGAATGAACTCACAGACCTTACTGCTGGCTGCCTTAGTGAATATATCAGCTAACTGATCCTCACTTCTAGTGTAGCATGGAAGAATGACTTGCTGCTCCATTGCTTGTCTGACCTTATGACAGTCCACTTCTATGTGCTTGGTCCTCTCATGAAAGACTGAGTTAGAGGCAATATGGATTGCTGCCTGGTTGTCACAGTGCATGGTCATTGGTGTAGTGATCTCTATACCCAAGTCCTTTAGCAGTCCCTTGATCCATATGAGTTCACTAGTTAGCTTCCTCATAGATCGGTACTCTGCCTCAGCACTTGAGCAAGACACCACCTTCTGCTTCTTGCTCTTCCATGTGACCAAATTTCCTCCAATAAAGGTGCAGTAGCCAGTAGTTGATCTCTTATCAACTCTGTGTCCAGCCCAATCAGCATCACAATATCCTACCACTTCAGTACTTGCATTGCAAGCCATCCATACAACTTGACCAGGAGCTTCTCTCAAGTATCTCAAGATCCTCTCCACCATGTTCCAGTGATGTACCTTAGGGATTTGCATATGCTGACTGACTTGGTTCACAGCAAAGCATACATCTGGTCGAGTAATGGTTAGGTATATGAGCTTGCCCACCATTCTTCTATACTTCTTGACATCTTCAAAGATAGTATCTTCATACTCCCCCTCTCGCAGAACTTTGTAGCCTTCTTCCAATGGAGTTTTGGCTTGTCTTCCTGCAAGGTTTCCTGCCTCATTTAAGAGATCAAGTGTGTACTTCCTTTGGGATAAGAAAAGGCCTTCTTTGGATCGACACATTTCAATCCCTAGGAAGTACTTTAACTCTCCCAATTCTTTTATATCAAATGTAGATTTTAGAAAAGCCTTGGTAGAGAGTATACCTTCCTTGTCACTGCCAGTAATGATAATGTCATCTACATAGATGAGAATGACAATGATCCCTTGCTTGCTGGTTAGTGTGAAGAGAGTATGATCAGCCTCTGATTTAACAAAACCTCTTCCATTGAGTGTAGTGCTTAGCTTGTGATACCAGGCCCTAGGAGATTGCTTCAGACCATAGATTGCCTTCTTTAGTCTCCATACATTTCCAGGCTTGACCATGTGTTCTAAACCAGGTGGTGGTCGCATGTATTCTTCATCCTCTAGCTCTCCTTGTAAGAAGGCATTATTGACATCAATCTGCCATAGATCCCATCCTAAGTTCACTGCCACAGAGAGGAGTATTCTTCTGGTATGGAGCTTGGCCACTGGTGCAAATGTGTCTAGATAATCTTCCCCATATACTTGAGTAAACCCTTTGCAACCAGTCTAGTCTTCTTCCTTTCTGGTTTCCCATTTGCCAAGTATTTGATGGTAAATATGAGGCGGCTAGTGACTGCTCTCTTGCCCTTTGGTAACACAGCTTCAAACCAGGTACCATTCTTCACCATGGAACCAATTTCATCACCAACTGAAGCTCTCCACTCTTCATCCTCCATGGCTTCTTCATAGGTTTTGGGAATATATTCCTGGTCCAATTCAACAACAAATGCTTGGTGCTCTTCTGGATATTTTGCTAGGGAGCAAACAGCACTGATAGGGTGAGCTACTGCCTCAGCATTGAAGTAGACTCTGGTGTTGATCCAATTTGAGGCTGGTTTCCTGATTCTAGTACTCCTCCTTAGTACTGGTTCTGATTCCTCATTTTGGACCTCTTCTTCATTGGCAAAAGGCTTATTCTCATTTACCACTGATGTTTCTTGATCTTCTTGCTCAGCTTGGCCATGAATGTTGATCTGAGGTAATAAAGAGAGGAGGTTTAAAGGGTTTAGGATGGATTTTGGGATCAAAGGGAAGGTTGTGCAAATCCCGTGTCAAGTGTACGGACGGTACGGACCGTACGGACTGTACGGCCGACCGTACGGACCACTCGACCCAAATGACTTTAAACTCGACCAAATCACATTTTGGTCTTGTGCAAATTCCGGGTCAAGTTGTACGGATCCGTACAACTCATGGTCCGTACATCCATGGCAGAAACTTGGGTCACAAGGCAGAAGGAAGAAGATAACCTTGGTGGGTGAAAAGGAAGAGGGTTAACTTGCTGGTAACTCGGTAAAGAGGAGGCTCGCGGATAAGGAGTCAAGCTTGACCAAGACAGCCTATCCAAGGCTGGAAAGGAGAAGGCATCTGGTCAAGATGCCAAAAGCATCTCGCACCCTCATCCACTCGTTCAAACCAGGCGCGCCTCTTCCCTTGACCGGTCACGTCTCCCACTCCATAACCTTTGCTTTTTATATCCGTTGTAACCCTGCCTATATATTTGTATCTCCTCTATGAATAATCGATCAAGCAAATCATTTCTTTCTCTTGTGGTTCTCTCTACTCTCTCTCGAGTTCATCATGAACATCGAGCAAACTCTCTTCTAATCTCTCAATCTTTCACTCTTTCTCTCTTACTCTCAGTTACTCTACTCTCTTTCTCTCTAAATCTCATGGTATCAGAGCCAGGTTCGTTACATCCTGGTGTTTAGATCTACTATCTTCAGCTTCATCTCGAGTTCAAAGATTCAAGCTTTTTGGGTTCTTGAGGTTCGTTTAGAAGATGGAAGGAAGCAAGGTGATGTTAGCGGTTCCGGTTACTCTTAATGGTGGTGGAAACTACCTGTTGTGGTCTCGCCTTGTGAAGACTGCGGTTGGGAGCAAGGGTTTGTGGAGTCATATCACTGATGAAGCTCCAAAATCAGTTGCTAGTGAGGAAGAAGGTGCAAAGGAGGCTGCTTTAGCTGCTCAACAGAAGTGGATCCAAGATGACATGATGGTGCAAACCATGATTCAAGGTTCTCTAGATCCACCCATCCTAGAAGCTTACAGCTACTGCGAGACTCCAAAGGACCTGTGGGAGACTCTCCAGAAGATCTATGGTAACACTTCCAATCTGAGCCGAGTGTTTGAGCTCAAGAGAGCCATTAACACTCTTGCTCAAGAAGAAGTTGAGTTTACCAAACACTTGGGTAAGTTCATGGCACTCTGGTCCGAACTGGAAATGCTTAGACCCAACACAATAGATCAAGATACTCTCATGGAGAGGCGTGAACAAGATCAGGTGTTTGGGTTAATGTTGACTCTGAATCCGGCCTTCAACGATCTGATTAAGCACATACTCAGATCACCAAAGCTTCCAACTTTGGAGGAAGTGTGTGCTCAGATCCAGAAGGAGGAAGGGTCCTTGGGGTTGTTCGGTGGTAAGGGAGATCTGTCCCTGGCCAATCAAGCTGAGGCTGTCCAAGCTAACAAAGCTATGTCCAGGCCTGATGAAAGAAGAGGAGGTGAGGAAAGGAGGTTTGGAGGCAACTGTGATCACTGCAAGAAGCTGGGTCATAAGAGGAGCCAATGCTGGATACTCCATCCTCATCTCAAGCCGGCCAAGTTCATGAAGGACCGGGATGCTAGAGTTCACCTTTCAGCCGAAGCAAGTGAAGCTGGTGGTTCATCCGGAGCTGGTTCAACCACTCGTGAAGTAGAAGGAAAGGCCTTGACATCTCATCACACTCCCTTGAAGAGCATGGACCATGAGCTAATCAGAAGGTCCGACATTGATGCCCTCATCAAAGCTCTCAAGGAGAATGGTAACGTCTCTGGTAACCCTCTAGGGTACTCCTATGCTGCTCATACTTTGCTTAATATCCCTGATCAATTATCAACTGAAAATGACTCTCATATTGTTCATCTAGGTTGCCTAAGAACCATGATCAGTTAGAAAATGAATCGCCTAGTTCCTATCATGCTCATAAAGCTAGTAAGCCTCTTGTTGTTGATTCAGGAGCTTCTCACCATATGATTAGTGATGATAAGTTGATAAAAGACATAGAACCTGCTCATGTTCATGTAATGATTGCTAATGGTGATAGGATAGCAATAAGAGGAATCAGCAAGTTAAACCTATTTGATAAGGAGTCTAAAGCCTTTTACATGCCTGAATTCACATCTAATCTGTTGTCTGTAAAGAGATGCACCACTGATTTGCATTGTAATGTCATATTCAGTCCTAATGATGTGAAGTTTCAGGATATTCAGAGCCATAAGTTGATCGGAAAGGGAGTAACAAAAGGACATCTTTACATGCTTGAAGACACCATCCCTAGTCCGGATTTTAAATACTCGTTTAGTTCTACTTCTGTGTTGAATAATGATGAATTGTGGCATGCTAGAGTAGGTCATCCTCATGTTAGAGCCTTAAGCTTAATGTTACCAGGTGTCATGTATAAGAATAATGAATGTGAAGCATGTATCTTGGGTAAACATTGTAAGGCAGTTTTTCCAAAATCTACAACTCTTTATGAAAAGTGTTTTGATCTTGTGCATTCAGATGTGTGGACTGCTCCTTGTTTATCTAGGGAAAACTACAAATACTTTGTTACATTCATTGATGAAAAATCGAAATACACCTGGATAACTCTCATTCAAACTAAGGATAGAGTGCTTGATGCATTTAGAAATTTTCAGGCTTATGTGACTAACCATTACCATGCCAAGATTAAGATTTTCAGGTCTGATAATGGTGGTGAGTATACAAGCCTTGCATTCAAGCAACACCTAGCTCAACATGGGATCCTTCACCAAACAAGCTGTCCTTACACGCCACAACAAAATGGAGTGGCTGAGAGGAAGAATAGACATCTTATGGAGGTGGCTCGGTCGATCATGTTCCAGTCCAATGTCCCCAAAAGGTTTTGGAGTGATGCGGTGATGACTGCTTGCTACTTGATCAACAGAACTCCTACCAAAGTTCTAGAAGACAAGGCACCGTTTGAAGTTCTGAACAAGGAGAAGCCGGCCTTAAGTCATCTAAAGGTGTTTGGATGTCTATGCTTTGTTCTGGTTCCCGGGGAATCAAGGAACAAACTGGAACCAAAGAGCACAAGGGCAATGTTCATTGGGTACTCTACAACTCAGAAGGGCTACAAGTGTTTTGATCCAAAGACAAGGCGAGTTCTGGTGTCCAGGGATGTGAAATTTGTGGAGTCAAGAGGTTACTATGAGGAGAAGAGTTGGGATGATTTGAAGGATCTATCCCAAGTATCTGATAAGGCAGCAAGCCTTAGGATCATTCTTGAAGATCTTGGGATCAATACAACCCAGGATCAGAGTAGGCAAGAAGGGCCTAACACTCATGAAGCTGAAGATCAAACTCACCATGATCATGAAGGGGGAAATGGACCTGAGGCCGAAGGAGATCAAAATGAGGATTACTCAGGAGATCATGATCAAGGTGAGGCAGAAAGTGAAGAAGGAATTGAAGAAGTCAATGGACCTGAAGAAGAAGGTCATGAGGAACCAGTGGAAGAAGCTCCACCTCTGAGGAGAAGTATGAGAGTAAGGAGAGACCCTTCAAACTGGGTTAACACTCGGGTGTACTACAATGCCCAAGCAGTAGCTCATCCGAGTCAGGTGGTATGTTCTTTTGCCAAGCTTCCAAAAGAGCATTGTGCGTTTATAACTGGCCTGGAGGAAAGCCATGTGCCAAGATTGTTGAGATGAAGCAAGAATAAATAGGGAAAAGGCAGAAGTTCAAGTTAGCTTGGGAGGCAAGTCTTTCCGTACAACTTGACCTAAGAGTGGCTTGGAAGGCAAGTTAGGGTTGAGGACGAATTTAAATAACTTCTTCTGGTCTCCTTAGGCTCTGAATAAATTAAATAAGGGGAAACAAGTGGCTGGAGCCGTTGGAGTGTGGTGACAAACCAAAGTCACATGTTTGGCCAAGGAAGAGAGAGAGAAGGGAGCTGTCCCTTTCAATCCAAGCTGAACGTGCCCTGACCCATACCAGAGACCATCCAGAGTTAATTTGTTTATTCATTTCTTATTGTCTTCTCTTGTGTCTATTTATGTAACTCTTGGACCAACTAAATGAGCAAGGAAATCAGTTCCTCTTTATTCTGGTTCTCTCTCTCTATTCTCTCACGAAATATCTCTCTCTCTCTCTCATGTTCTTGCTGTGTTCTTCATTAAACTCACATAAACTCTCTATAATTCTCTCATTCTTACATGGTATCAGAGCACTTATGCTCTTGAGACCTATTCTTCTTCATTCTTTTACCTAACTTCCGCAAATCTCTGAGTTTTCTTTTCTATTTTTGGCAAAGTTCAACTTGTTCTTCAGCTGTTCTTCATTTCCAGCTCCAGAAATTGCCAAAAATGGAAAATACCAAAGTAAACATTCCAGTTACTCTCAAGGGAGCTAACTATCTTTTATGGTCAAGGCTTCTCAAGACAGACTTGGGAGGACGAGGTCTCTGGTCCTATGTGACAGAAGACAAACCATCAAAGAAGACCATCCTAGGAGAGGATGGTACTGAAGTGGTGCTGGCTGGCGAGGACAAATGGGGTTAGGAGGACCTCATGGTGTTGTCTATCATACAAAACAGCCTTGAGACATCAATCTTGGAAGCTTACTCCTACTGTGAAACTTCCAAAGAGTTGTGGAACACTCTCCAGAAGGTGTATGGCAACATATCAAACTTGAGCAGAGTATTTGAAGTCAAGAGGCCTATTAACTCGCTCCATCAAGAAGACATGGATTTTAATCAGCATTTTGGCAAGTTTAGAGCCTTATGGGCTGAGTTGGAGATGATGAGGCCATGTACCGTGGATCCTAATGTCTTGAATGACCGGCGTGAACAAGACAAGGTTTTTGCTTTACTTCTCACCTTGAACCCCGGCTACAATGACCTAATTAAGCATTTGCTTAGAGCTGAGAAGCTCCCAACCTTGGAAGAGGTGTGCTCTCAAATCCAAAAGGAGCAAGGTTCAGTTGGCCTCTTTGGAGGAAAAGGAGAGCTTTTGTTAGTGAATCAAGCTGATGGTACTGCAAACAAGAGCCACTACAAGCCTGAGGACAAAAAGGTTTGGGTTTGTGGTCATTGCAAGAAGAAGGGACATGGCAAGGACAGATGCTGGATTCTTCACCCACATCTTAAGCCACAAAAGTTCAGGACTCCTTACCATGATGCAAGAGCCAACTTCTCTGGTGAAATGGGCGAATCAACTACCTCAAACTCCATGCACTCAACCACTAACCTTAATCCGGCTAGTGAAGGGAAAACTCTGGCTTCCAGTAGCTCCTCTTCCTTGGGAACCACTCAGGATGAAGCCATCAAGCGATCTGACATTGAGGCTCTCATCAAGATACTCAAGGACAACTCTGGTAACATCCTTGGTACCTCTTTACATGCTACTAATAATGGTTACTCCTTGAATGCTTTAACAAACTCCAAAATGACAAAACCCTTAGTTATTGATTCAGGAGCTAGCCATCATATGATTAGTGATCTAGGGTTGATTAAAAATATTGTTCCTGCCCTAGGGAATGTTCTTGTAGCTAATGGAGAAATGGTACCAATTAAAGGAGTAGGTGATCTTAGGTTGTTTGATAAAGAATCTAAGGCCTTTTACATGCCAAATTTTACATCCAACTTGTTATCTGTTAAAAGGGTTGCTACTGATTTAAATTGCAAGGTTACCTTCACTCCTAATGATGTCTCCTTTCAGGATATTGAATCTAGTAGGTTACTTGGCAAAGGTGTGACCAAGGGAGACTTGTACTTGCTGGAAGACACTAAGCTTGCATCCGATTTATCCCATGCTTTAAGTTCCTGTTTTAATTTCCCTAAAGATGTTATGTGGCATGGTAGATTAGGACATCCTCACTCTCGTGCTTTGAACATCATGTTGCCTAGTATTTCATTTCAAAAAGATTGTGAAGCTTGCATCTTAGGAAAACATTGTAGAACTGTCTTTCCTAAATCTAGTACAATCTATGAAAATGTCTTTGATTTAATTCACTCTGATGTGTGGACTGCCCCTTGTGCATCTAGAGAGCATCATAAGTATTTTGTGACATTTATAGATGAAAAATCTAAGTACACATGGATCACATTGCTTCAATCAAAGGATAGGGTGTTAGATGCATTCATAAATTTTCAAACTTATGTATCTAACCATTACAATGTCAAGATAAAAATTTTGAGATCAGATAATGGAGGAGAATACACCAGCAATGCATTCAAACAACACCTAGCCAAACATGGAGTGATCCATCAAACAAGCTGTCCATATACTCCACAACAAAATGGTGTGGCTGAGAGAAAGAATAGACATCTTATGGAAGTGGCCAGAAGCATGATGTTCCCCATGAATGTGCCAAAGAGGTTTTGGGGAGATGCAGTGATGACAGCCTGCTATTTAATCAACAAAATTCCCACCAAAGTCCTACAAGATCAGTCGCCACATGAGGTACTAAACAAACATCGACCATCTATAGATCACCTTCGGGTATTTGGGTGCTTGTGTTTTGTTTTAATTCCAGGAGAGCAAAGGAACAAGTTAGAACCAAAAAGCACCAGAGCCATGTTTATTGGCTATTCTCCTCACCAAAAGGGATACAAGTGTTATTCTCCAGAAACCAAGAGGGTTCTAATCTCCAGAGATGTGAGGTTTGTTGAGTCTAAAGGCTACTATGATGAGAAGAGTTGGGAAGAAGTAAGAGACTTATCTCAATCAACCTCAGATAGAGCTGAGAACTTGAGAAGGGTAATGGAAAGTATTGGCATCAGTATACCAAGAAGGAGTGTTGAGACTGAGCCAACACAAGATCAGCCTAGTTCATCACAAGAGGAATCTGAACATAGAAATGCTGAGGTTCCTCCTCTTGATCATGAAGGGGGGAATCAAACTGAACCACAACAAGAAAGTTCAGTCTCTCATGACCAAGAAGAGCAACAAGAAGAGGAAGTGGTGAGTGGAGATCAATCTGCGGATGATGAGACTACACCAACTGAAGAAAATGTCCAGCCATTGAGAAGAAGTACCAGGGTTAGACACCCTCCATCAAATTGGGTCAATACCAGAGTCTACTTCAACTCACAAGAAGTAGCTCATCCAACCAAAGGTGTGTGTTCTCTAGCTCAATACCCACAAGAACATGTTGTGTTTATTGGCACACTGGACCAGGGATACATACCTAAAACTTATGAAGAAGCTATGGAGCATAAGGTGTGGAGAGACTCAGTGGGAAATGAAACCAATGCCATGATCACCAATGACACTTGGTATGAAGCTGAACTTCCAAAAGGGAAGAAGGCAGTCACCAGCATGTGGATTTTCACCATCAAATACAATGCAGATGGTACTGTGGAGAGGTGAAAAACTAGATTGGTTGCAAGAGGATTTACCCAAACCTAAGGAAAAGATTACCATGACACCTTTGCACCAGTGGCAAAACTTCATACCATACGGATCATCTTATCTTTGGCAGTAAACTTGGAATGGGATCTATGGCAAATGGATGTGAAGAATGCTTTCTTGCAAGGAGAACTTGAGGATGAAGTCTACATGAAGCCACCTCCAGGCCTAGAACACCTAGTCAAACCAGGAAATGTCCTTAGACTCAAGAAGGCTATCTATGGGTTGAAGCAATCACCAAGGGCTTGGTACCACAAGCTCAGTAACACACTCAATGGAAGAGGGTTTGTGAAATCAGAAGCTGACCATAGTCTCTTCACTCTCACCAGCTCACAAGGCATTGTGGTAATCCTTATATATGTGGATGATATCATCATCACAGGAAGTGATAAAGAAGGTATTCTCTCAACTAAAGTCTTTCTTAAATCATCATTTGATATCAAAGACTTGGGTGAGTTAAAGTACTTCCTTGGGATTGAGATATGCCGATCTAAAGAGGGGCTGTTTCTGTCTCAAAGGAAGTACACAGTTGATTTGTTGAGTGAGGCAGGTGACTTAGGTGGAAGAGCAGCCAAGACTCCACTAGAAGATGGGTACAAAGTCTTACGTGAGGGGGAGATAGAGAACAAGCCATATGAAGATGTCAAGAGATATAGGAGGATGGTTGGAAAGCTCATCTATCTTACCATCACAAGGCCAGACGTGTGTTTTGCAGTGAATCAAGTCAGCCAACATATGCAAGCACCAAAGATACACCATTGGAACATGGTGGAGAGGATCTTGAGATACTTAAGAGAGGCACCAGGACAAGGAGTTTGGTTAGGCTGCAACCAAAGTACTGAGATTGTTGGATATTGTGATGCAGATTGGGCTGGAGATAGAGTGGACAGGAAGTCCACAACCGGCTATTGCACTTTCATTGGTGGCAACTTAGTAACTTGGAAAAGCAAGAAGCAGAAGATTGTGTCATGTTCAAGTGCAGAAGCTGAATATAGGGCTATGAGGAAGCTTACAAGTGAGCTCATTTGGATCAGGAATCTACTTAGAGACTTGGGAATTGAGACCACAGCTCCAATCACCATGCACTGTGATAATCAAGCCGCAATTCACATAGCATCCAGCAATGTGTTTCATGAGAGGACCAAACACATTGAAGTGGATTGTCACAAGGTTAGACAAGCTGTGGAGCAGAAGATTATATTGCCTTGCTACACTAGAAGTGAAGATCAACTAGCTGACATCTTCACCAAGGCAGCAAGCACAAAGGTCTGTGAGTTCATCCATTCAAAACTTGGACTCATGGATCTCTCATCTCACTGATCTCTCCTCTATGAAGTATTCTACTCTTTTTCCTTGACTTGGGTTTTCTCCCATTGGGTTTTACCTAGTTAAGGTTTTAATGAGGGAATGCTTCATAGCTTCCAAGCTTGACTTGTTCCACATGGTCAAGCTTGAGGGGGAGTGTTGAGATGAAGCAAGAATAAATAGGGAAAAGGCAGAAGTTCAAGTTAGCTTGGGAGGCAAGTCTTTCCGTACAACTTGACCTAAGAGTGGCTTGGAAGGCAAGTTAGGGTTGAGGACGAATTTAAATAACTTCTTCTGGTCTCCTTAGGCTCTGAATAAATTAAATAAGGGGAAACAAGTGGCTGGAGCCGTTGGAGTGTGGTGACAAACCAAAGTCACATGTTTGGCCAAGGAAGAGAGAGAGAAGGGAGCTGTCCCTTTCTATCCAAGCTGAACGTGCCCTGACCCATACCAGAGACCATCCAGAGTTAATTTGTTTATTCATTTCTTATTGTCTTCTCTTGTGTCTATTTATGTAACTCTTGGACCAACTAAATGAGCAAGGAAATCAGTTCCTCTTTATTCTGGTTCTCTCTCTCTATTCTCTCACGAAATATCTCTCTCTCTCATGTTCTTGCTGTGTTCTTCATTAAACTCACATAAACTCTCTATAATTCTCTCATTCTTACAAAGATCATATGAAGAAGCTATGAAGGATGAAAAATGGAGAGCCTCAGTTGCGGATGAGGCTAATGCCATGATCAAGAACGAGACATGGTATGAAAGTGAACTGCCTAAAGGGAAGAAAGCAGTTACCAGTATGTGGATATTCACCATCAAGTTCTTACCAAATGGGAAGATAGAGAGAAGGAAGACAAGGCTAGTGGCTAGAGGGTTCACTCAAACATATGGAGAAGACTATCTTGACACTTTTGCTCCAGTTGCGAAGCTTCACACTATTAGGATTATTCTTTCAGTGGCAACCAACCTGAAGTGGGATCTTTGGCAAATGGATGTCAAGAATGCCTTTCTTCAAGGAGAGCTTGATGATGAAGTCTACATGAAGCCTCCACCAGGTCTTCAGAGTCTTGTGAAACCGGGAAATGTGCTGAGGTTGAAGAAAGCTATCTATGGTCTAAAGCAGTCGCCTAGAGCCTGGTACAACAAGCTTAGCACCACTCTGAATGGGCAAGGCTTCAGGAAGTCTGAGCTTGATCACACGCTTTTCACCCTCATAACGAACTCAGGTATCATTGTCCTTCTGGTCTATGTTGATGACATCATCATAACCGGAAGTGACAAAGCAGGTATACAAGATACTAAAGACTATCTAAAATCTGTGTTTGAAATTAAAGACTTAGGGGAGATGAAATACTTCCTTGGAATTGATATATGTAGGTCCAAGGAAGGCTTGTTCATGTCCCAAAGAAAATACACCCTTGATCTTTTGAGAGATGCAGGTAAACTTGGTGGGAAGATAGCAAAAATGCCATTGGAGGATGGGTACAAAGTACCACGAGAGGGGGAGATAGAAAACAGTCCATACCTTGAAGATCCTAAACTCTATAGGAGGATGGTTGGTAAGTTAATATACTTGACCATTACCCGTCCTGATATATGTTTTGCTGTGAACCAGGTGAGCCAGCACATGCAAGAACCAAGGGAGCATCACTGGAGGATGGTGGAACGGATCCTAAGCTATCTGAATGGATCACCAGGCCAAGGTGTATGGATGGGGTGCAATGAGAGCACTGAAGTGGTGGGTTACTGCGATGCAGATTGGGCAAGAGATAGAGCTGATAGGAAGTCGACCACTGGCTATTGTACCTTTATTGGAGGAAACCTGGTCACTTGGTAAAGCAAGAAGCAGAAGGTGGTCTCTTGTTCAAGTGCTGAGGCTGAGTATAGAGCCATGCTGAAGTTGACAAATGAATTGGTGTGGATCAAAGGGATACTGAAGCATCTAGGAGTAGAGCAAGCCACACCCATGACTATGCATTGTGATAACCAAGCGGCTATCCACATTGCAACCAACTCGGTGTTCCATGAAAGGACCAAGCACATTGAAGTCGACTGCCACAAGGTGAGGCAAATGATTGGTCTTGGAGAGATCTTGCCATGTTACACAAGGAGTGAGAATCAATTGGCGGATGTCTTCACTAAGGCTGCAAGGCAGAAGGTCATTGAGTCTATTCATACTAGATTAGGACTCATTGACCTCATACCAGACAACTAATCCCCTCGCTATGGGGTCTCCACTCTTTTTCCCTCATCAAAGGGTTTTATCCCACAAAGGGTTTTCTCTTTGGTGAGGTTTTTAATGAGGGGGAGCACATAGCATTCCAAGCTTGACTTGTTCCACATGGTCAAGCTTGAGGGGTAGTGTTGATCTGAGGTAATAAAGAGAGGAGGTTTAAAGGTTTAGGATGGATTTTGGGATCAAAGGGAAGGTTGTGCAAATCCCGGGTCAAGTGTACGGACGGTACGGACTGTACGGACTGTACGGCCGACCGTACGGACCACTCGACCCAAATGACTTTAAACTCGACCAAATCACATTTTGGTCTTGTGCGAATTCCGGGTCAAGTTGTACGGATCCGTACAACTCATGGTCCGTACATCCATGGCAGAAACTTGGGTCACAAGGCAGAAGGAAGAAGATAACCTTGGTGGGTGAAAAGGAAGAGGGTTAACTTGCTGGTAACTCGGTAAAGAGGAGGCTCGCGGATAAGGAGTCAAGCTTGACCAAGACAGCCTGTCCAAGGATGGAAAGGAGAAGGCATCTGGTCAAGATGCCAAAAGCATCTCGCACCCTAATCCACTCGTTCAAACCAGGCGCGCCTCTTCCCTTGACCGGCCACGTCTCCCACTCCATAACCTTTGCTTTTTATATCCGTTGTAACCCTGCCTATATATTTGTATCTCCTCTCTGAATAATCGATCAAGCAAATCATTTCTTTCTCTTGTGGTTCTCTCTACTCTCTCTCGAGTTCATCATGAACATCGAGCAAACTCTCTTCTAATCTCTCAATCTTTCACTCTTTCTCTCTTACTCTCAGTTACTCTACTCTCTTTCTATCAAAATCTCAATGAATTCTTGCTGAGTTTTCTGGTTGTGTTGGCTCAGAAGTATTGTCCCCCTCATGGTCAAGGTGAGGAACCACCTGAACCTCAGCTTCAGTCTCAGCCCTTTCATCAGCTTCTTTTCTTGCTTCAGTCTCAACCCCCTCATGGTCTGGTGTAGACACTTTTGGCTCAGGTTCCATTCTTCCTTCAGGCATACTGACCCCAAGGTTTTCCATCACTCTCCTAAGGTTGCTTGCTCTATCAGAAGCTGATTGAGATAGATTCTCCAGATCCTCCCAACTCTTCTCATTGTAGTATCCTCTTGATTCTACAAACTACACATCTCTAGACACCAGGACTCTCCTGGTCTCTGGTTCATAACACATGTAACCCTTTTGGTTTGGAGAGTAGCCAATGAACATAGCTCTTGTACTCTTGGCCTCTAGCTTATTTCTTTGCTCTCCTGGTATCAAGACAAAGCAAAGACACCCAAACACACGCATATGATCAATAGATGGTCTGGTTTTGTTTAATACCTCAAATAGAGAGTGGTCTTGAAGGATTCTGGTAGGAATCCGATTGATCAAGTAGCATGCTGTCAAGACTGCATCCCCCCAAAACCTTTTAGGTACACTTGTATGGAACATCATGCTCCTGGCCACCTCCATCAGATGTCGATTTTTCCTTTCAGCCACACCATTTTGTTGTGGTGTGTAAGGACAGCTAGTTTGCTGAATGATCCCATGCTGAGCTAGATATTGCTTGAATGATTGACTAGTGTACTCTCCACCATTATCAGACCTGAGAATCTTCAACTTAGCATTGAAATGGTTGGAAACATGGTTATGGAAGTTCTTGAATGCCTCCAGCAGCCGGTCTTTTGTCTGAATCAGAGTCACCCATGTGTATTTTGACTTCTCATCAATGAAGGTGACAAAGTACTTGTGATTCTCTCTGGACATAGAATGTGCCGTCCATACATCAGAATGAACCAGGTCAAAACACTTCTCATAGATAGTGCTAGACCTTGGAAAGACTGTCCTACAATGCTTCCCCAAGATACATGCCTCACATTCATCATTCAAAAACACCATAACCGGAAGCATCAAGTTCAAGGCTCTAGTATGTGGATGTCCCAGTCTAGAGTGCCATATGGTGCTCTCAACCCCATTAGACGCACTGATCTGGCAGTGAGCAGGCGATGCACCAGATATCTTAGTCTTCTCTAGGTGATATAGTTCTTGTTGGCTGTGCCCTCTACCAATAACCTGCCCTGTCTTCAAATCTTGAAACTCAACCTCATCAGGTCTAAAGACAACTTGACAATCAAGATCAATGGTTGCTCTTTTCACTGATAGCAAATTTGATGTAAACTGAGGCATATACAAGGCAGTTGATTCTTTATCAAACAACCTAAGGTTCCCTATCCCTTCTATCTTAATCTTATCACCATTTGCTATAAGCACATTCCCTGAGGCAGGTTTGATATTACTAACCAGGTTCCTATCACTAATCATGTGATGGCTAGCTCCTGAATCTATAGTGATGGGTTTAGAGTCAGGAGAATATTTACCAACCTCCTTGGGTGAGATAAGGGCCTTGGCAGCTTTTATAAAGGAATCAAAGTCTCTTCTGGTCACTGGACTATCAGAATTGGTCGCCCCTGCCATACTCCTCCTTGTTCCTCCTTCATTAGAATCACCACAGAGTGCTCAATACATGGTTCTTCCTGTAATTACTTGATGCTCAAACTCCTTGAGCCTAAATGTACTTGGCTGGCTTCCTAAGGAACTTGGAAGCTTCCTTTCTTGAATGATATAACTTATCAGACTATTGCAAGGTGAATCCAGGTTTAGGAGAAGACTGAAAACTTTGTCTTGCTCATAGACAGCTTGAAGACTCTCCCATAGATTCCCATAAACATTTTGAAGCTTCTCCCATAAACTCTTGGCGGTTCTGAGGTGATAATTATCCTCCAAGATCTGTTCAGACAGAGAGCTGTGTATAATTCCAAGTGTTTGCTGTTCCTCTTGAACCCACTTGTCTTCATGCTTCAGGCAAGTAGCCTGACTATCCTTTTGAGCCATCCTCTTTGAAGCTTCAGCCTCCATGATATGGCTGTCCCAAAGTCCATGACTTCCCAAGGTAACTCTGGCCACTCTTGACCATAAAAGATAGTTAGAACCCTCTAGGGTCACTGGAATGAGATTCTCCTTCTTCATTTTCTTGGTCGAAATCATCTTTTCCATTTTTGGCAATTTCTGGAGCTGGAAATGATGAACAGCTGAAGAACAAGATGAACAACTGAAGAACAAGATGAACTTTGCCAAAAATAGAAATGAAACTCAAAGAATTGTGGAAATAAGTAAAAAAAAAGAAGAGAGATTTAGGTCTCAAGAGCATACAGCTCTGATACCATGTGAGAATTTGATAATCAGAGAGAGTTTAATTGAAGATTATGAAGAACATTTTGAAGAACAAGAGAGAGAGAGGATTCTGGACGTGAGAGAGAGAGAGAGTATGAAGAAAAAGAGTTTCTGATTTCTTATCTACAAAGATTATAAAAACATTATTTAAAGACAATTCTGGATAAACAAGGCAAGAGAAATAAACATATAATAAGGTGGTCTGGTCAAGGTCTGGGAAGAGTCAGGCTGGTGGACAGACTGGTCAACAGTCTGGACAGTGCAGTGGACAAGGCAGTGGTCCATGAAAGGGACAGGACACCAAATGCTGGAAGGCTTATTCTTAATCCTTTTTAATTCTTTTTTGCCCAACTTTCTTTAATCTTGAACCAGACGATATCCTTCTTCTTCTCCTTGTCTTCTAAGTTATTTCGGACCAGAAAGGTTGCTTGATCATCAAGGCTTGTACGGACAGACTTGTGTTCCAAGTCTGTAAGGACCAAGTTATCTTGCAACCATCTGAACCCTTTTTCCTTCTTGTCTTCTTATTGCCTCTTGTCAACACATCTCGTGTTCAAAGGTTCAAGCTTTCTGGGTTAGTGAAGGTTGTCTAGGAAATGGAAGGAAGTAAAGTGATGTTAGCTGTTCCGGTTACTCTTAAAGGTGGTGGAAACTATCTGTTGTGGTCTCGGCTGGTGAAGACTGCGGTTGGGAGCAAGGGTTTATGGAGTCACATCACAGATGAAGCTCCAAAACCAGTTGCTAGTGTGGAAGAAGGTGCAAAGGAGCTTGCTTTAGCAGCTCAACAAAAGTGGAACCAAGACGACATGATGGTGCAGACCATGATTCAAGGGTCTTTAGATCCACCCATTATTGAGGCATACAGCTACTGCGAGACTCCAAAGATCCTGTGGGAGACTCTCCAGAAGATCTATGGAAACACCTCCAATCTAAGCCGGGTGTTTGAGCTAAAGAGAGCTATCAACACTCTTGCTCAAGAAGATGTTGAGTTTACTAAGCACTTGGGCAAGTTCTGGGCTTTATGGTCTGAACTCGAGATGCTTAGGCCAAACACAAAAGATCAAGACATCCTGATGGAAAGGCGTGAGCAAAATCAAGTGTTTGGGCTGCTCTTGACCCTGAATCCTGCCTTCAACGATTTGATCAAGAACACACTAAGGTCCTCAAATGATGCGTCCCTAGGATGCTCTTTGGTTGATGGGAATGGATAGATCCTTGCAAGAACGAATCAGAGACTCAAGTTCTTCAAGGTTGTGGATCAATTGGTGACACAAGAGGGATGATAAGATCTCTTGATACTCCTAGATGAATAACTCGGATATAACACACCAAGCAAACACCCTTAGGTTCCTGGATACTACACACCAGAAGAAACTCGACAACTTGTCTTAGAGAGAGAGCCGTCAAGGAGAAAGATAACTCGTTGATAAAAAGATGGATGAGTACAATAGGGTTTAGAGACCCGTTTAAATAAGGAGAAACCAGAGAACATGCTCTCTAGGGTTTCGAAAATAAGTAAAAAGGAAACTATAGTTTAAGTTTAACATAAGCTTTTAAATGAATTAAAATGTAAACTCCTTTAGCCTTGGGCCAAGATAGGGCCTAAGTGATGTGAAGAAAAGTTGTGGCCTCGTTAAAAACCTTCCTCCGGAAAACCTCGTGGGACAAAACCAAAAGCAAGGAAAAGAGCATGCACCCCATGTCTTGCCTAGACACTAACTCAGTTTGATGTAGAGATGGATTGAATAGTGATCAAGACATCTCGGATCAGACCTTGTCCAAGACTTTCTTGTTGTGGATGTGAAGTGAGTAATCCAACAACACTCTCTTTAAGCTTCTTGACTCTGGAACAAGTCATGGAACCTTCAAGAATGGCTAGAGCATCATCACCAAGCTGCTGGTGCAATGTGGCTTCCTGTGGCTCATCTAGACTCTCCTTGTTCTCCTTAGTGATCCGGTCCATGATCACATCATCCCCTCTCTCTTGGAGATCAAGTTTGTAGGCATTGTCATTGATCTTGTGGATGATCTCGAAGGGTCCATCAACCCTTGGCATCAGCTTGGACTTCCTCTCGTTGGGGAACCTATCCTTCATCAGGTGCAACCAAACTTGGTCACCTACTTCAAAGGTTCTCACACGTCTCCCCTTGTTGGCTTGCTTCTCATAAAGCTTGGTTTTCTGCTCAATGTTTTGTCTAGCCTTCTCATGGATTCGTTGGACCATCTCTGCTTTCTTCTTGCCATCTAGGCTGATCCTTTCACACTCAGGTGAAGGCATTAGATACAAAGGAGAGGTGGGATTGAACCCATAAACAATCTCAAAAGGTGAATACTTAGAAGCAGAATGCATAGCATGATTGTATGCAAATTCACAGTGTGGTAAGTATTCTTCCCATGTTCTTAAGTTCTTTTTAATGAATGCACGCAGGAGTGTTCCTAAGGTTCTATTAACCACTTCAGTTTGTCCATCAGTTTGCGGATGACAAGTAGTAGAAAACAACAGTTTAGTGCCTAGCTTAGACCAAAGTGTCTTCCAGAAGTAACTAAGAAACTTAGTGTCCCTATCAGAAACTATAGTTCTAGGCATGCCATGCAAACGAACAACTTCTTTAAAGAACAGGTTAGCAACATGCAATGCATCATCAGTCTTATGACATGCTATGAAATGTGCCATCTTAGAGAACCTATCAACAACAACAAAGATTGAGTCCTTTCCGGTTCTAGTCCTAGGCAATCCAACAACAAAGTCCATGGAAATGTCATTCCAGGGATGGTGTGGAATGGGTAAAGGAGTATACAAACCCTGGGATTGGACTTTGGACTTGGCATGCTTGCAAGTAGCACACCTCCCACAGATTCTCTCCACATCTCTCTTCATATGCGGCCAATAGAAGTGATCCTGCAAAACTTTTAAGGTCTTGGCAATCCCAAAGTGTCCCATTAGACTGCCCCCATGGGATTCCCTGACAAAAAGATCTCTCAAAGAGCAGTTAGGCACACATAACCTATTGTCATAAAACAAGTAGCCTTCTTGTCTAAAGTAATGCCCTGCAGCAAACTTCTCACAAGAAGCATAAGCTTCCTTGAAATCATGGTCAGTATCATACATATCCTTTATCTGCTCAAACCCAAGTAACTTAGCATCTAAAGTGGTCAAGAGAACATACCTCCGAGATAGTGCATCAGCAACTATGTTCTCCTTACCTTGTTTATACTTGATCACGTATGGGAAGGTCTCAATGAACTCAACCCACCTTGCGTGTCTCTTGCTAAGCTTACTCTGCCCTTTTAGATACTTTAGGGACTCATGATCAGTGTGTATGACAAACTCCTTGGGCCACAAGTAATGTTGCCACGTTTGTAATGCCCTCACCAAGGCATAGAGTTCTTTGTCATAGGTTGCATAGTTGAGAGTGGCTCCTCCAAGCTTCTCACTGAAGTATGCTATAGGTTTCCTATCCTGCATCAACACAACACCAATTCCAATTCCTGAGGCATCACATTCTATTTCAAACGTTTTAGTAAAATCAGGAAGCATAAGAAGAGGTGATTGAGTAAGCTCTCTTTTAGGCTCTGGAAAGCCTTCTCTTGTGCTTCTCCCCACTCGAATCCAACATCCTTCTTTATCACTTCAGTCAAGGGAGCTGCAATGGTGCTAAAGTCTCTCACAAATCGCCTATAGAACCCAGCAAGCCCATGGAAACTCCTCACTTCTCCTACTGTGGTTGGACTCGGCCAGTCTTTGATGGCTTTGATCTTCTCCTCATCGACCTTAACTCCATCTGCACTCACAACAAAGCCTAGGAAAACCAAGTTATCCGTGCAAAAGGTGCACTTCTTCAAGTTGGCATAAAGCTTTTCATTCCTTAAAACATTCAGGACAGCCCTAAGATGTTCTAGATGTTCTTCTAAGTTCTTGCTATATACTAAGATGTCATCAAAGTATACTACAACAGAAATGCCTATGAATGATCTAAGAACATGATTCATTAACCTCATGAATGTACTAGGTGCATTGGTTAATCCAAATGGCTTAACTAACCACTCATATAATCCATGTTTAGTTTTGAATGCAGTTTTCCATTCATCTCCTTCTTTCATCCTAATCTGATGATAACCACTTTTTAAATCTATCTTAGAAAAGATGCAAGAACCATGTAATTCATCAAGCATATCATCAATTCTAGGGATAGGATGGCGATACTTCAGTGTGATGTTGTTGATTGATTTACAATCAACACACATACGCCATGTGCCATCCTTCTTAGGCACTAGGAGCACTGGTACAGCACATGGGCTCAAACTCTCCCGGATGTAGCCCTTCTCCATGAGTTCCTCCACTTGTCTTTGCAACTCCTTGGTCTCAACCGGGTTGGTTCTGTATGCTGGACGGTTTGGAAGTGTAGATCCTGGAACAAAGTCTATCTGGTGCTCAATCCCTCTCAAAGGTGGTAAACCAATGGGATTGTCTTCTGGAAATACATCTTGAAACTCCTGCAAAAGAGAAACCATTTCACTAGGATACACCGGTGTAGAAACTGTTAAGTTCAAAAGAGTTTCTTTAAACACAAGTAAGATAGCAGATTGTTTAGAGTAAAGAGTTCTTTTGATATCACCCATGTTGGCATAGAAGTTTGGCTGCTTAGTTCCAGCCGGTTTAAGATCAATCTCCTTCTTCTTTTGGAGTTGAATCTGATCATGCTGAACTTCTTTAGGTGTCAAGGGAACCAGGACAGTCTTACGTCCCTTGAACTCAAAGGAGTGCTTGTTGGTGAAGCCATCATGGATAACTCGGCGATCAGATTGCCAAGGTCTTCCAAGAAGTATGTGACCAGCTTCCATAGGCAACACATCACACAAGACTTCATCTTCATATCTCCCAATGGCTAAGGGAATAAGGACTTGACTTGAAACCTTCATGGTGCCTTCTTCATTCAGCCATTGTAGCCGGTAAGGTTTGGGATGCTTCTGAACCTTCAATCCCAACTTCTTGACCATGGTTTCACTCGCAGCATTCACACAACTACCTCCATCAACAATGAGGCTGCACACTTTCCTTGGACCAAGCACCGGGTGTAGAATAGGTTCTCACGTTGCTCTAGCTCCTCAGCCTTGTTTTGCAAGCTTAGAAGCCTTCTTGCTACTAAAAGCTTCCCCTGGACTGGTCCTTCTTCATGTTCTTCTTCAGTGTCTTCTTGGTCAGACTCGGTGTTGTCATCTTCTGAGGCATACTCTCCATCTTCCAGCAAGATCATGACTCTCTTGTTGGTACATTCATTGGCATAATGACCTCTTCCTTGGCACTTGAAACACTTGACATCACGAGCTCTGGAACTAGAAGCTTCAACCTTGCCTTTGCCCTTGTCAAGAGCACTGCTTGGTTTGGATTCTTCTCTTGGATAGGACTTGTGATCCTTCTGGAACGGTTTAGACTCCTTAGGGTAAGGTGACTTCTCTTCCTTGGTGTTGTGTAACCGGTTAGAGCCATAGTGGTTGCGTGAATGTCCCTTCCTCTTGAGCTGTTGCTCCACAAGAATAGCCTTGTGTAGCATCTCTTCAAGCTCCACATAATGTTGCATCTCAACATTGTCTTGTATCTCTCGGTTCAAACCACACAGGAACCTTGACATGGTTGCTTCTCTATCTTCTGATATGCTAGCTCTTAGCATGAGCAACTCCATCTCCTGGTAATACTCCTCCACTGATCTTGAACCTTGAGTAAGCTTTCCTAAGCCGGTGATGCAAGTCTCTGTGGTAGTGACTTGGAACAAACCTCTTGCGCATGATAGACTTCATCTCTGTCCAAGTCTCAACTGGTTCCTCTCCATTCCTTCTACGAGTTGTGATGTACTGATCCCACCAACTTAGAGCATAGTCATAGAATTCAGTAGCAGCAATCTGAATCTTCTTGTGGTTTGTGTACTGCTTACACTGAAAGACTAGCTCAATCTTCTTCTCCCACTCAAGGTAGGCATCCGGATCAGCTTTGCCATGGAATGGGGGTATCTTTATCTTCAAACCAGCAAGCTCATCTCCCTGGTTCATCCTTCTTTCTTGGACACGCCTATGTCTTCTTTGGCTTTGTCTTGAGGATGAACTGAGGTGTTCATACTCATTGTCAGTCTCCTCATAACCAGCATGCTCTTGGCGAGTTGCATGAGGTCTCTCTTCTCTCCTAGCCTCTCGGTTTGGCAATTGACTAGTAGCTCTCCTGATGTCTTCTCTGAGCTCTCTCCGGATGTCATTGAGGTTGGTCCTCATCATCTCGGTCATGGTTGCTACCATGTTCTGATTGAGTTGAGCCGACATAGCCTCCATGAGAAGCTTGTTCTTCCTGACGAGTGCAGCTTCTTCTTCAGACTCGGATCCCATGCTTCCTGCACAAAGGTAAACAAATATAACCAGTAAAAGGCTTCTAGGTAACAAGATAAGCAAAAAGGAAAAAGGGAGAACACGAAATCAAGCTTGTTTTGCAAGACAAAAGCAAAAAGGAAAAAATCGGCTAGGTAAAAGGAAAAGGGTTTCCGCCTACCAAGCAAAAAAGGAAAAAAATCCTCTAAACTTTTTCTAATCTTCTCTAAGGTTTTCTAACACCCTAACAACCTTAATCTACTCGTGTTCAAGGTGATTAACAAGTTAAACAGATGAAACAAAGTGATCTAAAAGGCAAAGACTTATGCGGCTAGGGTTTCTCTCTCTAGGGCTTCCGCAAAGCAAAAAGGAAAAGTTTAAGAACCTTGTCTAATCTCTTATGAAACTCGAGCAGCCCTAAACAGATTAGTTCTACTGCTTATGCAAGATGATAGAGATGAAACACGGATGAAACAAAAAGAACAAGAGAGAGAACGAGTACTTCCCAACCAAAGGTGCTCTGATACCACTTGATGCGCCCCTAGGATGCTCTTTGGTTGATGGGGAATGGATAGATCCTTGCAAGAACGAATCAGGGACTCAAGTTCTTCAAGGTTGTGGATCGATTGGTGACACAAGAGGGATGATAAGATCTCTTGATACTCCTAGATGAATAACTCGGATATAACACACCAAGCAAACACCCTTAGGTTCCTGGATACTACACACCAGAAGAAACTCGACAACTTGTCTTAGAGAGAGAGCCGTCAAGGAGAAAGATAACTCGTTGATAAAAAGATGGATGAGCACAATAGGGTTTAGAGACCCGTTTAAATAAGAAGAAACCAGGGAACATGCTCTCTTGGGTTTCGGAAATAAGTAAAAAGGAAACTATAGTTTAAGTTTAACATAAGCTTCTAAAAGAAATAAAATGTAAACTCCTTTAGCCTTGGACCGAGATAGGGCCTAAGTGATGTGAAGACAAGTTGTGGCCTCGTTAAAAACCTTCCTCCAGAAAACCTCGTGGGACAAAACCAAAAGCAAGGAAAAGAGCACGCACCCCATGTCTTGCCTAGACACTAACTCAGTTTGATGTAGAGATGGCTTGAATGGTGATCAAGACATCTCGGATCAGACCTTGTCCAAGACTTTCTTGTTGTGGATGTGAAGTGAGTAATCCAACAACATTCTCTTTAAGCTTCTTGACTCTGGAACGAGTCATGGGACCTTCAAGAATGGCTAGAGCATCATCACCAAGCTGCTGGTGCAATGTGGCTTCCTGTGGCTCATCTAGACTCTCCTTGTTCTCCTTAGTGATCCGGTCCATGATCACATCATCAAAGCTCCCAACTTTGGAGGAAGTTTGTGCTCAAATCCAGAAGGAGGAAGGGTCCCTAGGATTGTTTGGTGGTCAGGGGGATCTGTCCCTAGCAACAAAGGTGAGGCTGTCCAAGCTAACAGAGCTATGTACAGGCCTGATGAAAGGAGAGGTGGTGAGGAAAGAAGGTTTGGAGGCAACTGTGATCACTGCAAGAAGCCGGGTCACAAGATGAGCCAGTGTTGGATACTTCACCCCCATCTCAAGCCGGCAAAGTTCATGAAGGAGCGAGATGCAAGAGCTCACCTCTCAACTGATACAAGTGAAGCTGGTTCATCCGGAGCTGGTCCTGTCACACGAGAAGGGGAAGGAAAGGCCTTGGCATCTCAACACACACCCTTGAAGAGCATGGAGCACGAGCTGATCAGGAGGTCAGATATTGATGCCCTCATCAAAGCTCTCAAGGAGAATGGTAATGTATCTGGTAACCCTCTAGGGTACTCCTATGCTGCTTATAACCTGTATAATATCTCTGATCACTTGGAAAATGGAAATGATACTCATACTGCTGCATCTATCTTGCCTAAGAACCTTGATCATTTAGAGTATAAACTTGACTCGCCTAGTACCTATCATGCTCAGAACACTAGTAAGCCTCTGATTGTTGATTCAGGAGCTTCTCACCACATGATTAGTGATGATAATCTTATAAAGAACATCGAACCTGCTCATGGTCATGGGATGATTGCTAATGGTGATAGGATAGCAATAAAAGGAATAGGCAAGTTAAGACTATTTGACAGGGAATCTAAAGCTTTTTTTATGCCTGAGTTCACATCCAATCTCTTATCTGTTAAGAAGTGCACTACTGATTTAAATTGCAAGGTCATATTCAGTCCTAATGATGTTGAGTTTCAGGATATTAAGAGCCATAAGTTGATTGGAAGGGGAGTAACCAAAGGAGACCTTTACATGCTTGAAGACACTGCCCTTAGTTCTGATTTTAAGTACTCGTTTAGTTCTACTTCTGTGACGAATAATGATGCATTATGGCATGCTAGAGTAGGTCACCCTCATGTTAGAGCTTTAAGTTTAATGTTACCAGGTGTCATGTATAAGAATAATGAATGTGAAGCATGTATCTTGGGTAAACATTGTAAGGCAGTTTTTTAGAAATCAACTACTCTTTATGAAAAGTGTTTTGATCTTGTGCATTCAGATATGTGGACTGCTCCTTGTTTATCTAGAGAAAACTATAAGTATTTTGTAACATTCATTGATGAAAAATCGAAATACACCTGGATAACTCTCATTCAAACTAAGGATAGGGTGCTTGATGCATTTAGAAACTTTCAGGCTTATGTGATTAACCATTACCATGCCAAGATTAAGATTTTCAGGTCGGATAATGGTGGTGAATACACAAGCCTGGCATTCAAGCAACATCTAGCTCAACATGGGATCCTGCATCAAACAAGCTGCCCTTACACGCCTCAACAGAATGGAGTGGCTGAAAGGAAGAACAGGCATCTTATGTAGGTGGCTCGGTCGATCATGTTTCAGTCCAATGTCCCCAAAAGGTTCTGGAGTGATGCTTAAAAGATTGAGAAGAAACAGAGAATAAACAGATAGAATAGAGTTTGAGAGAGACTAGAAGATATTTGGAGACTAAAAACTTGAAACTTGGTTAAGAAACCATTTCGAGATGATGAACACCAAGAACACTAGAGAGAAATGAGAGAGACTCGAAAATCACTTGCTTTGATTAATGAGAGGAGTTACAAATATATAGGGAAGGAAATAAGGGTTTACAATGGGTAGAAGATAAGGTTTCTCGCCAAGCATGTGGAGTCAACCGGTCTTAGGCGCGCCTAATTCAAACTTGTGTCTGGAGTGCTTCACACGCGAGATTCCTTTGGCATCTTGACCAGATGCTCTTCCAGCACGAGCCAGCCTGTCCAACGCGCGCCTCAGTGAAGCTTGGTCCGCTTGGTAACTAGTAAGAGTAACTCTGGGTCGAGTTACTCTTACCCGGGTAAGTTTTCTCGTCCATGGTAAACTTTCTTTTACCCACTTGTACGGACCACTTGTACGGCCTTGTACGGACCATCTGTACGGCCTTGTACGGACACCTCCAAACTTCTTCCTCTCCATTTCATAAGTCTTTTCCAGCCTTCCTAATAGATCATAACTCCATCTCTTATTCGGTTTAACACTCCCCTCAAGCTTGACCATGTGGAACAAGTCAAGCTTGGAATGTCATGAGATCTTCCTCATTAAAAACCTTGCCAAAGAAAACCCTCCTTAGGGATAAAACCTCAGCAAGGAAAAGAGTAAAGACCTCATGACAGGGGATTAGTTTCACCTAGTGAGATCAATGAGTCCCAACCTCTGATGGATGGACTCAAGTGTCTTCTGTCTCGGAGCCTTAGTAAACACATCAGCCAACTGGTCTTCACTCCGGGTATAGCAAGGTAAGATCACTCCTTGGACTATCATCTGTCTTACTTTGTGGCAGTCAACTTCAATGTGCTTGGTTCTCTCATGAAACACCGAGTTGGATGCAATGTGGATTGCGGCTTGATTGTCACAATGCATGGTCATTGGTGTGGCTTGATCAATCTCCAAGTGCTTGAGTATTCCCTTGATCCAGACTAACTCATTAGTCAGCTTCAACATGGCCCTATACTCAGCCTCAGCACTCGAGCAGGATACCACTTTCTGCTTCTTGCTCTTCCAAGTGACCAAGTTCCCACCAATGAACGTGCAATAGCCTGTTGTAGACTTCCTATCTGCTCGATCTCCTGCCCAATCCGCATCACAGTATCCTACCACCTCAGTGCTTTTGTTGCATCCCATCCACACTCCTTGATCAGGTGAGCCATTCAGGTACATCAGAATCCGGTTAACCATGCTCCAATGATGTTCCTTTGGTCCTTGCATGTGTTGACTCACCTGGTTCACATCAAAACATATATCAGGACGTGTAATGGTCAAGTAAATTAACTTACCAACAAGCTTTCTGTAAAGCTTGGCATCTTCAAACGGTTGACTGTCTTCAATCTCCCCCTCACGTGGAATCTTATACCCATCTTCTAATGGAGTCTTGACACTCTTCCCTCCAAGTCTACCTGCATCTTTCAAAAGATCAAGTGTATATTTTCTTTGAGAAAGGAATAAACCTTCCTTGGATCTACATATCTCAATCCCAAGGAAGTATTTCATTTCTCCCAAGTCTTTAATCTCAAAAACCGACTTTAGAAAGTCCTTGGTTGATTGAATCCCAACCTTGTCACTTCCTGTGATGATGATATCATCAACATACACAAGAAGGACTACTATACCTGAGGAAGTGGTAAAGGTGAAGAGAGTGTGGTCGAGTTCAGTCTTCTTGAAGCCCTTCCCATTGAGAGTTGTGCTCAGCTTGGTGTACCATGCTCTAGGAGATTGCTTTAGACCATAAATGGCCTTCTTCAATCTCAGAACGTTTCCATCTTTAACCAAGTGCTCAAGACCAGGAGGGGGAAGCATGTACACCTCATCTTCAAGCTCTCCTTGAAGGAAGGCATTCTTCACATCCATTTGCCAAAGACCCCATTCTAAGTTCACAGCAAGGGAGAGAACTATCCGGATAGTATGCAGCTTGGCAACCGGAGCAAAGGTATCAATGTAGTCTTCTCCATAAGTTTGAGTGAAACCTCTTGCCACCAGTCTTGTCTTTTTCCTTTCAACTTTCCCATTTGGAAGATACTTGATAGTAAAGATCCATCTGCTGGTCACAGCCTTCTTCCCTTTTGGTAGCTTACTCTCAAACCAAGTATCATTTTTGATCATTGCGTCCGCTTCAGCTTTAACTGACTCCTTCCACTCCTTGTCTTGCACAGCCTCTTCATAGGATCTTGGTAACTGACTCTCATCCAAACTGATCATAAAGGCTTTGTGCTCTTCCGGGTAATGAATTAGATTGCAAACAGCTTGGGCAGGATGAGCAACTGCTTGAGCATTATAGTATACCCGATTGTTAATCCAGTTGGATGGAGGGTTTCTCACTCTTGTACTTCTCCTCAAGGGTTGAACTTCTTGAGCTGCTTCTGGTTGAGCCTCCTCAACCTCTTCTTCTTCATGGTTTCCATCTCCAACTTCTTCATCACCTTGGTCCACACCTTGATCATGTGTGGAACCTGATTCTTCATCATACTGCTCCTCTGGTTCATTTCCCCCCTCATGATCAAGGTGGGGTTCTTGTCCATTAGCCGTGGGAAGACCTTCTTGTTGTTGTCCTCCTCCACTCCTCGGATCCTGAGATAAGTTAATCCCAAGATTTTCCAGTATTATCCTCAAGTTGGCTGCCTTGTCAGATGCCAAATCCTTGAGTTCTGCTTGATTCTTCTCCTCATAGAACCCTCGTTCTTCCACGAACTTCACATCTCTAGACACCACTACCCTTCTGGTTGCTGGATCATAACACTTGTACCCTTTCTGAGTTGGTGAATAACCAATAAACATCCCCTTTGTGCTCTTAGCCTCCAACTTGTTCCTTAGCTCCCCCGGTTTATGAACAAAACAGAGGCAACCAAAGACCCTGATATGATCTAAGGCTGGTCTATGTTTGTTCAATACCTCAAAGGGTGATTGATCTTCAAGAACCTTAGTTGGGGTTCGGTTGATCAGATAACAAGCAGTAGCCACAGCATCACTCCAAAACCTCTTTGGCACATTAGGTTGGAACATCATGGACCTAGCAACTTCCATAAGATGCCGGTTCTTCCTTTCAGCAACTCCATTCTGTTGTGGTGTGTAAGGACAGCTCGTTTGGTGAAGAATACCATGCTTGGATAGATGTTGCTTGAATGCTTGACTGGTATACTCCCCACCATTATCTGATCTCAAAATTTTCAGCTTAGCATTAAAATGGTTAGTCACATATGCTTGAAAATTTCTAAATGCATCAAGCACTCTATCCTTAGATGGAATCAAGGTTATCCAGGTGTATTTAGACTTCTCATCTATGAATGTGACAAAGTACTTATGGTTCTCTCTAGATAAGCAAGGTGCGGTCCAAACATCCGAGTGAATTAAATCAAAGCAGTGATCATAGATAGTAGAAGACTTTTGAAACACAGTTTTACAATGCTTGCCTAAGATACAAGCTTCACAATCATTATTTTCAAACATAACACCTGGAACCATTAAGCTTAAAGCCCTAACATGAGGATGTCCTAGTCTAGCATGCCACAAAGCATTCTTATTCAACGCAGAAACAGAAGTAAAGGAACAACTATGATCAGGTAAAGAAGTAAGCTCCTCAAGCAAGTAAAGATCTCCTTTTGTAACTCCTTTCCCAATCAACCGACTGCTCTCAATATCCTGAAACTTCACATCATTAGGGCTAAAGATCACATTGCATTGCAAGTCATTAGTACATTTCTTAACAGATAACAAGTTTGAAGTAAACTCAGGCATGTAAAAACATCTAGATTCTTTATCAAACAGTTTAAGCTTGCCTATACCCCTTATTGGAATTCTATCACCATTAGCTATCATAACATGTCCATGCGCAGGCTCAATATCTCTAATCAGACTAGTGTCACTAATCATATGATGAGATGCACCTGAATCAACTATCAACGGTTTAGACATGTTACAAGCACTATGAGATAAACCAACATTCCTAGAGTGAGTATAAGCATCAGTGTTATCATGAATACTAGCAATCTTAGATGCACCAAAAGAGTACCCCCTGAGGTTACCAAAGATGTTACCATTGTCCTTGAGCATTTTGATGAGAGCATCCATCTCTGATCGGCGGATGAACTCATGCTCGTTTGGGCGGTTGGTTTGAGCTGTGTAGGACACCAGGGCTTTGTTATCACCACCTTCAGTCTCCTGTGTCCGAGTAGATGGCCCGGCTCCACCCCCTCCTTGCTGATCACTCCCTCCATAGCTCACATTCGCCCTTGCATCTCTGTCCTTCATGAACTTGGATGGCTTGAGGTGAGGATGGAGGATCCAGCACTGATGCTTCTTGTGACCTTGTCTCTTACAATGATCACAGTTGCCATTGAACCTCCTTTCTTCAAAGCGATTCACCTTGTTGGCTTGAGGTACCTCAGCTTGGTTAGCCAAGGTAAGCTCCCCCTTTCCTCCAAATAGGCCCAACGATCCTTGCTCCTTTTGAATCTGTGCGCAGACTTCCTCCAAGGTAGGTAACTTCTCTGCTCGCAAGATGTGTTTCACCAGATCATTGTAGCTAGAGTTAAGAGTCAGGAGCAAGCCAAAGACTTTATCTTGTTCCCTTCTCTCATTAAGCTCAGCTGGATCGGTTGTGCTTGGCCTCAACATCTCAAGTTCAGACCACAAAGCTCTAAACTTTCCAAGGTGCTTTGTGAACTCCATGTCTTCTTGAGCTAGACTGTTGATGGCTCGCTTAATCTCAAACACACGAGTAAGGTTTGAGATGTTACCATAAACCTTCTGAAGAGTGTCCCACAGGTCCTTTGCCTTCTCACAGTAGCTGTATGCCTCTAGGATAGACGGATCTAGAGAGCTTTGAAGGATAGACATCACCGTGTTGTCTTCCTGGATCCACTTCACTTCATCACATACGACAACCTCCTTGTCGCCTTCACGAGTAATGAGCTTTGGAGCCTCATCCTCAAGGATGTGGTTCCACAAACCCTTACTCCCCACTGCTGTCTTCACCACACGAGACCATAGGAGATAGTTTCCCCCCTTAAGTATCACTGGAATCACGGTTGTTTTGTTACTTTCCATCTTGAAGCTTTGCGGAATGAAAAGGTGTTCTTGAGTGTTCTTCGTGAGATATGAAATCAAAACCCAGATTTACGAGAACCAGGCTCTGATACCATGAAAGATTGAGAAGAAACAGAGAATAAACGGATAGAATAGAGTTTGAGAGAGACTAGAAGAGATTTGGAGACTAAAAGCTTGAAACTTGGTTAAGAAACCATTTCGAGATGATGAACACCAAGAACACTAGAGAGAAATGAGAGAGACTCGAAAATTGCTTGCTTTGATTAATGAGAGGAGTTACACATATATAGGGAAGGAAACAAGGGTTTACAACGGGTAGAAGATAAGGTTTCTCGCCAAGCATGTGGAGTCAACCGGTCTTAGGCGCGCCTAATTCAAACTTGTGGCTGGAGTGCTTCACACGCGAGATTCCTTTGGCATCTTGACCAGATGCTCTTCCAGCACGAGCCAGCCTGTCCAACGCGCGCCTCAGTGAAGCTTGGTCTGCTTGGTAACTAGTAAGAGTAACTCTGGGTCGAGTTACTCTTACCCGGGTAAGTTTTCTCGTCCATGGTAAACTTTCTTTTACCCACTTGTACGGACCACTTGTACGGCCTTGTACGGACCATCTGTACGGCCTTGTACGGACACCTCCAAACTTCTTCCTCTCCATTTCATAAGTCTTTTCTAGCCTTCCTAATAGATCATAACTCCATCTCTTATTCGGTTTAACAATGTTGTGATGATTGTCTGCTACTTGATCAACAGAACACCTACAAGAGTTCTAGATGACAAGGCTCCATTTGAAGTTCTAAACAGGGAGAAGCCGGTTCTAAGTCACCTAAGAGTGTTTGGGTGCCTATGCTTTGTTTTAGTTCCCGGAGAGATGAGGAATAAACTGAAACCAAAGAGTACAAGGGCAATGTTCATTGGATACTCGACCACTCAGCAGGGTTAAAAGTATCCCAAAACAAGGCGAGTTCTAGTGTCAAGGGATGTGAAGTTTGTGGAGTCAAGAGGGTACTATGAGGACAAGAGCTGGGATGATTTGAAGGATCTATCTCAAGCTTTAGATAAAGCAACTAGTCTCCAGATCATCTTAGAAGGACTTGGGATCAATACTACCCAAGAACAGAGTGTTGAGATAGAGAAGAGAATGACCAGAAGAAGAAGCTGGTTCATGATCCAAAGAAATAAAGAAACAAGAATAAGAAGAAGGAGTGATCCGGATACTCCAAGTTGAGACTGGTTCATACAGTCTTGTGAACTAAGTCATTATTAGAATGGAGAAGAAAGAAGCATGGCTGAATGTGGTCCATTGATCTGAGAGATAAAGAAAACAAAGAGAAGAATAGATACCTGAAAAGAGTTTGGTCTGTACAACCTTGCTACACAAGGCAGTCCGTACAGTCTTGGCTTCCAAGTAACCAAACTTAACCTAGAGTGACTTGGAAGGCAAGGAAGGTGGGAACTCGTCCAGATTAATATTCTGAAGCATATTTGAAGTTTAAATGGAGCATCAGACCGTTGAAGAGAGCTGAGGCAAGTGGAGATTTAATTAAGAATAAAAGTCACATGTTATGCCTAAGAAGAAAGCAGTTTGGACCTGTCACTTTCACTCAACCAGACTGTGCCCATTTCTCTGCTGTCACTATCTACTCCCTCTGGTCGAGATTCACCTTGGCTGCATCCTCCTGGCTTCATCAGAAACCCTACAATAATATTTGTTTAGTAGATTTGTACTTTAATATTTATTTATTCTCTTGCAATTTGTAATCTGGCTATATAGCCACCCCATGTGTATTGTGAAACCTCTAAGGCAGAGGGGAGTTCTCTCTCTCTTCAATATTCTCTTGTTACTTCACTCTCCCCACAATCTTTACTCTCTTAATCTCGTCTATACTCTCTGTGATTCTCACTCTCACTTAATCTCTCTCAGATACTCACTAATACTCTCTTAATCTCTTAGTTCTCCAGCAGCATTCTCCTTGATTCTCCTTTACTCTCATCAGTCCCTTCTCTATAATTTCGACCACACTCTGTTTCTACATCACTCACACACCAGAATCTGTCTATTCTCACATGGTATCAGAGCTTCCAAGCTCCTGAAACCTTCATAGCTTCCGCAAATCATCATCTTCTCAAAACTGTCTCCAAAACAGTTTCTGCTACATCTCTTTATCCACTGGTCAAAAGGTCTTCCAAGAGGGAAGAATCTCTACAGAACTCAAGATAGGACAGTATAAAAGTCTCTGTAACTCAAGAAAGCTTCAGCTCAGTCCAGCAAGCTTCATCAAAGTTTCAGTTTCAAGCTCTATTTCTTGCAAAACCAGTTGGTATATTCTATTGTCCACTGGTCCAAACTCTCTAAGATGGAGAGCTCAAAGGAAATGGCGACTTCAGTAGATTCAAGGAGTCCAAAGAAGAAGCCAAACCACCTCATCTGGTCCATGCTGAAGATAATCCATGGAAGAAACCATTCTTGGAGAAAGGTCACTAAAGAAGCATTAAAGCTAAGCTGTTCTAATCATTCTCTGGCCAGCCATGCTGAAGCTCTGTTTCTGACCAACAAAACCCACGACCAGCAAGATAACAGGAGGGGTTTGAAGTGTCTCCTTGACCAGAAGGAGAGAATCAAGAAGAGGAGGTATTGGACAGTCAATCCACACCACAAGCCCTTCAAATTCAAGTGATTCACAGCCATGGAGGTTCAAGGAACTAGCTCAGGTTCCTTGGTTGTAAGTTAACCTCCTAAACTCTAATAAGAGCCTGTTTAATTGCTTAAGTTATTTCTGGTTGTGTTGTGTATGTGTTTAGTATCTTTGGGACAGTTTAATGGTACTAGAGTTATTGCACCTAGTTTCTGTCCCATAATACTAAAGAGGTGTGTGTATTGTTCTAGGAGTGATTAAGTTTGCTAGCATGGTAATGTCTAGTTTCTGTCCTAGAATAATTCTTTGTGTTGTCTCTGGCCTAAGTGAGTTGCTTAGTCTCAGTGTCTGTCTTGTTGCATTGTTAAAGGTCTAGGAGAGTTTTCTGGCCATGTGTTGCATTCATAGTTGTGTAGCTTGATTAGATGAGTTGTCTAGTCTATGCTACTGTCATAAATTGTCATTGCATTCTACTATTGTCATACGTGTGATAAATTGAGCCTAGATGCCTTGTAATTGATGAATTATCATACCTGATCATTTAGTGAATTGGTTGCATGGATTTGAACTGAATGAGTTGTTTAGATTCTTTCCATTGCATTTTCTTAAAGCATTGGGATCAGGATTGGTAAGTTACCAAGGTCTGATCCTAGTGTGTGTGGTCTGATTCTTGCTGGAGTTTGAGTGATGTTTCAGGTACAGAAGTGTTGTCTCTGTCCATCATCAAATCAAGACAAAGAAGAAGACTTTGCCCATGTTGTTCAGAGCCTGCACAAGATGCATATTCCTGTCCATGGAGAAAAAGGCCCATGAGTTCAGAGCCTACAGAGTCTGTATATTCCTGACCATGGAGAGATGTTTTGTGTGTGAAACCGGTTGAAGAAGCGCAGCCTGGTTAGGGGTTGAGATTCTGGTTCATGAGACACGCAAGAAGAAGTGTGGTGTAAGGCATTGGAGCAGAAACCAAAGGTGGATCGGTTGAAGAAGCGCAGCCTGGTTAGGTGTTGAGCTCCTGGTCCAATACTCATCTTTGCTCACCTTTCAAGCTTGGTGCATCACCTATACTCTCTGGATCAAGCTTGAGGAGGGGTATTAGTGAGTATTCTGAAGGTTCAAGACGTCCATAGCCTCACCAGAATATCAGAAGTGGATTTCACTCAGATCAAAGAAGAAGAAGAAGAATGCTAGTGATGGAGTTCACACTGGCATCTCTCAGGAAAAGGGGGATAACTTCCTCACCATCAAGAATTTGACCATGAAACTAATTGCCCTACATTCTACACTCATCAAGGGCACGCGGCGAATTGGAATCAGTCTAAAAGGAGTTACGGTTTGGAAGTTACACCAGTTACAAGTTGCAGGCGTTCTGCTGTCTAGAGATCAGTTGCGGGTGATGGAGTTCATGATCCAAATTGGTCTACCAAGTGGGGGATTCAAGTGGAGTTCACTCCCCATCATGATTAACATTGTTGGAGATCTCTGGTGTAGAAGCTGGAGGTCCTTAACCCCATCAGAATGGCGAGTAGTCTGAAGATAGGGGAGATACCAAACCGGCCAAGAGATGAGTTCCGGGTTGTTGATGTGTGCAAAGGGTGGAGTTCACCCTTGCAGCACAAGAAAGGGCCGTGATCCAGAGCTCTTTGTGTCTAACCACACTGGTATAAGGCACAAAGGCTCACTGGCCAATCCCTAGGCCTTGGGGATTTCTACTCTTTTTCCTTAGTATGTTTTTGTCCCATTGGGTTTTGCATACTAAGGTTTTAATGAGGGATTTCTTCAAGGTTCCAAGCTTGTCCAAGGATATCCTATGGTCAAGCTTGAGGGGGAGTGTTGAGATAGAGAAGAGAATGACCAGAAGAAGAAGCTGGTTCATGATCCAAAGAAATAAAGAAACAAGAATAAGAAGAAGGAGTGATCCGGATACTCCAAGTTGAGACTGGTTCATACAGTCTTGTGAACGAAGTCATTATTAGAATGGAGAAGAAAGAAGCATGGCTGAGTGTGGTCCATTGATCTGAGAGATAAAGAAAACAAAGAGAAGAATAGATACCTGAAAAGAGTTTGGTCTGTACAACCTTGCTACACAAGGCAGTCCGTACAGTCTTGGCTTCCAAGTAACCAAACTTAACCTAGAGTGACTTGGAAGGCAAGGAAGGTGGGAACTCGTCCAGATTAATATTCTGAAGCATATTTGAAGTTTAAATGGAGCATCAGACCGTAGAAGAGAGCTGAGGCAAGTGGAGATTTAATTAAGAATAAAAGTCACATGTTCTGCCTAAGAAGAAAGCAGTTTGGACCTGTCACTTTCACTCAACCAGACTGTGCCCATCTCTCTGCTGTCACTATCTACTCCCTCTGGTCGAGATTCACCTTGGCTGCATCCTCCTGGCTTCATCAGAAACCCTACAATAATATTTGTTTAGTATATTTGTACTTTAATATTTATTTATTCTCTTGCAATTTGTAATCTGGCTATATAGCCACCCCATGTGTATTGTGAAACCTCTAAGGCAGAGGGGAGTTCTCTCTCTCTTCAATATTCTCTTGTTACTTCACTCTCCCCACAATCTTTACTCTCTTAATCTCGTCTATACTCTCTGTGATTCTCACTCTCACTTAATCTCTCTCAGATACTCACTAATACTCTCTTAATCTCTTAGTTCTCCAGCAGCATTCTCCTTGATTCTCCTTTACTCTCATCAGTCCCTTCTCTATAATTTCGACCACACTCTGAAGATCAACCCCACCATGATCATGAGGGGGGGAAATACACCTGAAGAAGGAGACCAAAATGAGGAAAGTTCGGATGAAAATTCAGGTGGTCATGATCAAGGTGGAGCTCAAAATGAAGAAAGTAGTGGAGGAAACCAGGAACCTGAGGAAGAAGGTCATGGAGAACAAGAAGAACAAATGTTGAAGTCCCAGTAAGGAGGAGTACTCTGATAAGAAGGGACCCATCTAATTGGGTCAATACTCGGGTGTACTACAATGCTCAAGCAGTAGCTCACCCAACTCAAGTGGTGTGCTCGTTTGCTGAATTTCCAAAGGAACACTATGTGTTCATGACAAGTCTGGACGATAGTCAAGTTACAAGATCATATGAGGAAGCCATGGAGGATAAGGAATGGAGGGACTTAGTGGCTGATGAAGCTAAGGCCATGATAAGAAATGAGACATGGTATGAAAGTGAGCTACCAAAAGGGAAGAAGGCGGTAACAAGTAGATGGATATTCACCATTAAGTTCCTTCCGAATGGAAAGATAGAGAGAAAGAAGACAAGACTGGTGGCTAGAGGGTTCACCCAAACCTATGGAGAGGATTACCTGGATACTTTTGCTCCAGTTTCCAAGCTTCACACTATCCAGATTGTTTTATCTGTGGCAACCAACTTGGAATGGGGCTTATGGCAAATGGACGTGAAGAATGCATTTCTTCAGGGAGAACTTGAGGATGAAGTATATATGAAACCCCCACCAAGTCTTGAAAGACTTGTAAAGCCAGGGAATGTGCTGAGATTGAAGAAGGCTATATATGGCTTGAAGCTGTCACCTAGGGCTTGGTACAACAAGTTGAGCACTACCCTAAATGGACGAGGGTTCAGGAAGTCAGAACTGGATCACACTCTCTTCACCCTCACCACACCATCAAGTATCATTGTCCTTCTGGTTTATGTTGATGATATCATCATAACCGGAAGTGACAAAGAAGGTATACAAGATACAAAACATTACTTGAAATCTGTGTTTGAGATTAAAGACCTAGGAGAGATGAAATACTTCCTTGGTATTGAGATATGTAAAGCCAAGGAAGGTCTATTCATGTCCCAAAGGAAATATACACTTGAGCTTTTGAAGGATGCAGGTAAACTTGGTGGAAAGACGGCCAAAATGCCACTGGAGGATGGGTATAAAGTTCCACGCGAGGGGGAGATTGAGAACAGCCTACACCTTGAAGATCCTAAACTCTAAAGGAGGATGGTTGGTAAGCTAATCTATTTGACTATTACTCGCCCTGATATCTATTTTTCTGTGAACCAGGTGAGCCAACACATGCAAGAACCAAGGGAACATCACTGGAGGATGGTGGACCGGATCCTCAGTTATCTAAATGGATCACCAGGCCAAGGGATATGGATGGGGTGCAATGGGAGCACTGAAGTGGTGGGTTACTGTGATGCAGATTGGGCAGGAGACCGAGCTGACAGAAAGTCTACCACAGGCTATTGCACCTTCAATGGAGGGAACCTGGTTACTTGGAAGAGCAAGAAGCAGAAGGTGGTCTCTTGTTCAAGTGCTGAAGCTGAGTATAGAGCCATGTTGAAGTTGACAAACTAATTGGTGTGGATCAAAGGGATATTGAAGCATCTAGGAGTTGAGCAAGCCACACCAAGGACTATGCATTGTGACAACCAGGCGGCTATCCACATTGCAACAAACTCAGTGTTCCATTAGAGGACCAAGCACATTGAGGTGGACTGCCATAAAGAGAGACAAATGATTGGTCTTGGAGAGATCTTGTCATGCTATACAAGGAGTGAGGATCAGTTGGTGGATGTCTTTATTAAGGCAGCAAGTCAAAAGGTCATTGAGTCTATTCATACCAGATTAGGACTCATTGACCTCACACCAGACAACTAATCCCCTCGCAATGGGGTCTCCACTTTTTTTCCCTCATCAAAGGGTTTTATCCCACAAAAGGGTTTTCTCTTTGGTGAGGTTTTTAATGAGGGGGATCTCATAGCATTCCAAGCTTGACTTGTTCCACATGGTCAAGCTTGAGGGGGAGTGTTGATCTGAGGTAATAAAGAGAGGAGGTTTAAAGGGTTTAGAATGGAGTTTGAAATCAAAGGGAAGGTTGTGCAAAATTAGGGTGAGTGTACGGACAGTACAGACTGTACAGACTGTACGGCCGACCGTACAGACCACTCGACCCAAATCACTTTAAACTCGACCAAAATATATTTTGGTCTAGTGCAAATACCGGGTCAAGTTGTACGGATCCGTACAACTCAAGGTCCGTACATCGATGGCAGAGACTTGGGTCACAAGGCAGAAGGAAGGAGATAACCTTGTTGGGTAAAAGGAAGAAGGTTAACTTGATGGTTACTCAGTAAGAAGGAGGCTCGCGGATAAGGGGTCAAGCTTGACTAAGACAGCCTGTCCAAGGCTGGAAAGGAGAAGGTATCTAGTCAAGATGCCAAAAGCATCTCGCACCCTCATCCACAAGTTCAAACCAGGCGCGCCTCTCTCCTTGACCGGCCATGTCTCCTCCCTCATGGCCTTTGCTTTTGTATCCGTTGTAAACCTAAGTCACTCTCAATATATTTGTATCCCCTCTCAGATTAATGAATCAAGCAATACAATCTCTCTTTTCCGAGTTACTCTCTCTTCTCTCTTGTTCATCATGAACATCAAGCATTACTCTTCTTAATCTCTCACTCTCTTTCACTCTTTCTCTCTTAGATTTGCATACTCTCTGCTTATTCTCTTAAAATCTCAGTCATTATGCCAATGAGTGTACCAACAAGAGAGTCATGATCTTACTGGAAGATGGTGAGTATGCCTCAGAAGATGACAAGACCGAGTCTGACCAAGAAGAGACTGAAGAAGAGCATGAAGAAGGACCAGTCCAGGGGAAGCTTTTAGTAGCTAGAAGGCTTCTAAGCTTGCAAACCAAGACTGAGGAGCTAGAGTGACGAGAGAACCTATTCTATACCCGGTGCTTGGTGCAAGGAAAGGTTTGCAGCCTCATAGTTGATGGAGGGAGTTGTGTGAATGCTGCTCGTGAGACAATGGTCAAGAAGTTGGGTTTGAAGGTTCAGAAGAATCCCACACCTTACCGGCTACAATGGTTGAATGAAGAAGGCACCATGAAGGTTTCAAGTCAAGTGTTCATTCCTTTAGCCATAGGAAGATATGAAGATGAAGTCTTGTGTGATGTGTTGCCTATGGAAGCTGGTCACATATTTCTTGGGAGACCTTGGCAATCTGATCGCCGAGTTATCCATGATGGCTTCACCAACAAGCACTCCTTTGAGTTCAAGGGACGTAAGACTGTCCTGGTTCCCTTGACACCTAAAGAAGTTCAGCATGATCAGATTCAACTCCAAAAGAAGAAGGAGATTGATCTTAAACCGGCTGGAACTAAGCAGCCAAACTTCTATGCCAACATGGGTGATATCAAAAGAACTCTTTACTCTAAACAATCTGCTATCTTACTTGTGTTTAAAGAAACTCTTTTGAACTTAACAGTTTCTACACCGGTGTATCCTAGTGAAATGGTTTCTCTTTTGCAGGAGTTTCAAGATGTATTTCCAGAGGAAAATCCCGTTGGTTTACCTCCTTTGAGAGGGATTGAGCACCAGATAGATTTTGTTCTAGGATCTACACTTCCAAACCGACCAGCATACAGAACCAACCCGGTTGAGACCAAGGAATTGCAAAGACAAGTAGAGGAACTCATGGAGAAGGGCTATATCTGGGAGAGTTTGAGCCCATCTGAGAAATGAAAAGCTTTATGCCAACTTGAAGAAGTTCACTTTTTGCATGGATAACTTGGTTTTGCAGATGGAGTTAAGGTGGATGAAGAGAAGATCAAAGCCATCAAGGACTGGCCGAGCCCAACCTCAGTAGTGTTAAGTTGAGGCATCTATCTTGGGTTGATTAGAAAGAAGAGAGAAGAAGGGTTTGGGTCGACCTTGTCCGTACAAGGCCGTACAGGCCGTACAAGGTCGACCAAAAGCATTCGTCCAGTTTTTACCTTCCGGGTGAAACCAAAGTGACTCAAGGTGATTCTGCGGCAAGGTAAACTTATCCAACCATTGGAAAGGAAGAAGCTCACCGCGTGGACAGGCTGGCACAAGGCTGGAAAGGATCAGCATCTTGTCAAAGATGCTGATGCCATTTACTTGGCCAGGAAGCCTCCTTTTCAAATAAGCGCGCCCCTGGTTAATCTGAGCCACACCTTTCCTTGCTTTACTTTCTGAAAACCCTTGTAGCTCTCTCTATATAAACGAACCCCTTGAGGATGAATAAATCATACAGTTCTCTCTAAACTTTCGAGTCTCATAATGTTATTCATAGTTTTTCATTAATCTTCTTAGTTCTTAGTCTAAACCGAGTCTTTCTTTCATCAAATCTCTTTCTAGTCTTGTTCTTGTTACTTATTCATCTAAGATCTTAAAAGATCTTATGGTATCAGAGCCAGGTTCATCACGATCTGGGTTTGTGTTCATCGAGTTGAAGAAGATCAAGGTTGAAGCTTTTTGATGATCTAAGGCTGTTCTTTGAAGATCCAGGTAGAAGACTGAAGTTTGAAGCTTGTGCGGTGTAAAAGCTTGAGTCTTTCACGTTCTTACCTTCAAAGACTCAACCTTTCCTCTCGTTTCTAGGTTCATCCGTGTTCTAAGGTATAGATCCACTCATTTCCAAGCTTTTGAAGTCAAGCTGGTTGTAGATGGATAGTGTTAGCATGAAGGTTTCGGTTACTCTAAAGGGGAGTAACTATCTGTTGTGGTCTCGTTTGGTGAAGACTGTTGTGGGAAGTAAGGGCTTATGGGGGCATATCACATCCGGTGAAGCTCCTAAGCTCATTACTCAAGACGGTGAAGCTGCAAGTGCCACAAGTGAGGTGGAGAAAAGGCATCAAGAAGACATGATGGTGATGACACTTCTTCAAGGATCTCTTGAGACTCCTATCATGGAAGCTTATAGCTACTGTGAAACCGCAAAGGATCTATGGGATACCTTGAAGAAGGTGTATGGAAACATCTCAAACTTGAGCCGTGTGTTTGAGGTGAGGAGAGCAATCAACGGGTTGCTACAAGAAGATATGGAGTTCACTAAGCATCTTGGAAGGTTCCGAGCTCTCGGGTCCGAGTTAAAGATGCTGAGACCAAGCACGGTTGATGCTGATGAGTTGAATGAAAGGCGTGAGCAAGATAAGGTCTTTGGGCTCCTGCTCACTCTAAACCCTGCCTACAACAGCCTCATCAAGCATATCCTGAGAGCTGAGAAGTTTCCATCTCTAGAAGATTTGTGTGCTCAGATACAAAAGGAACAAGGCTCTATTGGGTTGTTTGGAGGTAAGGGGGAGTTTACCTTGGCTAACCAAGCTGCGCAAACTGATCAGGTTGAAACACCAATGGCAAACAAAGCTGCTTTCAACAAGTATGAAGACCGGAGGTTCAATGGTAACTGTGATCATTGCAAGAAGCACGGCCACAAGAAGAGTCAGTGCTGGATCCTCCACCCACATCTCAAGCCAGCCAAGTTCATGAAGGAGAGGGAAGCTAGAGCTCACATCTCGGAGGGGTCAACTGTTGCAAGCTCAAGCAAGACAACCGATGGTGATAAGAGGGAGGCAAGTGAAGGAAAGTCCCTTGTTGCCTACACGGGTGGTACCAGCAGGAACAATGATCAATACTACATCCGGAGGTCTGACATTGAAGCCCTCATCAAAATGCTCAAGGAGAATGATAACACCTTTGGTAACCTTAATGGGTATTCTCTTGGTGCTTCAGTGGTTGCTAGTAAGCTAGAGAATGTGATTGATCTTAGGACTGATAGAACTGGTAGGACATTAGAAATGAACCGCCAAAGTATTGCTTGTTTTATTCCTAAAGGTACTTGTCATATTGCTAATAGCTCAGCTAAACCTTTGATAGTAGACTCAGGAGCCTCCCATCACATGATAAGTGACACCAATCTGATCAAAGATATTGAACCAGCTAATGGTCATGTCATGATTGCTAATGGTGATAAGATTCCTATTAGAGGAGTGGGAAATCTAAAACTGTTTAGTAAGAACTCAAGAGCTTTCTATATTCCTGAATTCTTCAAATCTGTTATCAGTTAAGAAATGTACTAATGATTTGAATTGTAAGGTGATATTCAGTCCTAACGAGGTTGAGTTTCAGGATATTGAGAGCCAAAGGATGATTGGAAAAGGAGTTACCAAGGGCGAGTTATATATGCTTGAAGAGCTTGATCATGTTTCTAATTATAGTTGTTCCTTTACTACTGTTTCTTCTGCTTTGAATAAGAATGTTTTGTGGCATGCTAGACTAGGACATCCTCATGTTAGAGCTTTGAACTTGATGTTACCAGGTGTTGTTTTCGAAAATAATGAGTGTGAAGCTTGCATTTTAGGCAAGCATTGTAAGAAGGTCTTTCCAAAATCATCTACTGTTTATGAGAAGTGCTTTGATTTGATTCATTCTGATGTTTGGACTGCGCCTTGCATATCTAGGAATAATCATAAGTATTTTGTGACATTCATTGATGAAAAATCCAAATACACCTGGTTAACACTCATTCCATCTAAAGATAGAGTCCTTGATGCATTTAAGAACTTTCAATCCTATGTGACTAACCATTATCATGCCAAGTTTAAAAATTTTAGAGCAGATAATGGAGGAGAGTACACAAGTCATGCCTCAAGGATCACTTAGCTCGTCATGGGATCCTTCACCAGATCAGTTGCCCTTACACTCCTCAGCAAAATGGAGTGGCTGAGAGGAAGAATCGCCATCTCATGGAGGTCGCAAGGTCCTTAATGTTCCAAGCAAATGTGCCTAAGAGATTTTGGAGTGATGCTGTCACTACTGCTTGCTATCTCATCAACCGGACACCTACAAAGGTACTGAATGATCAAGCCCCCTTTGAGGTTCTAAACAAGTATAAACCATCAGTGGACTATCTACGGGCCTTTGGATGCCTCTGCTATGTGCTGATTCCTGGAGAGATGAGAAACAAGTTAGAAGTCAAGAGTACAAAGGCAATGTTTATAGGCTACTCCACAACTCAGAAGGGATACAAGTGCTATGATCCGGTGGCAAGAAGAGTTCTGGTGTCTAGGGATGTCAAGTTTATAGAAGAAAGGGGGTATTATGAGGAGAAGAATCAAGAAGAGTTGAAGGACCTTACCTCGGATAAGGCAGCAACTCTTATAATTATCTTGGAAGGTCTTGGCATTGGAGTGACCAAGAACCCGAATGGAAGTGGTCCAACAGGGACAAGTGAAGCAAATCAGTCTCCCCACCTTGATCATGAGGGGGGGAAACACTGAAGATCAGGAAGGTGGAATTCTGACAGCAGTGGAGAGTTTGATTCAGGTCAAGAGGAGTTTGATGATCCTCCGGAGGAAGATAGAAGTTCAGCTTCTCATGATCAAAGTGGAGATGCTCAAGAAGGTCAGAGAAGTCCAAGCCCTGATCATCAAGAGGAGGAAGAACCTGAGGGAAAGGAAGTAGAACAGCAACAACTGTTGAGGAGAAGCTCTAGGATAAGAAGACCACCATCTGATTGGGTCAACACTAGGGTCTACTATAATGCCCAAGCTGTTGTGCACCCATCTCAAGTGGTCTGCTCTTTTACTCAGTATCCAAAAGAGCACTGTTCCTTCATGGTCAGCCTAGATGAGAGCTACATACCAAGATCCTATGAGGAAGCAGTTAAAGATAAAGAATGGAAGGAGTCAGTTGGTGCTGAGTCAAGTGCAATGATCAAGAATGACACATGGTATGAAAGTGAGTTGCCAAAAGGGAAGAAGGCAGTGACCGGTAGATGGATCTTTACTATAAAATACTTGGCGAATGGAAAGATTGATAGGAAGAAAACAAGATTGGTTGCAAGGGGCTTCACTCAAACCTATGGAGAAGATTATGTGGATACTTTTGCACCAGTTGCAAAACTTCAAACTATTAGGATCATCCTATCTCTTGCGGTTAATCTTGAGTGGGGACTATGGCAAATGGATGTGAAGAATGCGTTTCTTCAAGGAGAACTTGAAGATGAGGTCTACATGCACCCTCCACCAGGCCTAGAGAACTTAGTGAAGAAAGGAAATGTGCTCCGGCTCAAGAAGGCAATCTATGGCCTTAAACAATCTCCTAGACCATGGTACAACAAGCTGAGCACCACTCTCAATGGCAAAGGGTTCAAGAAATCTGAACTGGACCATACCTTGTTCACTCTTCCGACCACATCAGGTATAGTTGTCCTTCTTGTGTATGTTGATGATATCATCATCACAAGAAGTGACAAGGCAGGTATCCAATCCACTAAAGACTTCCTTAAATCTGTGTTTGAAATTAAAGACTTGGGAGAGATGAAATACTTTCTTGGCATTGAGATATGTAGATCCAAGGAAGGTTTGTTTCTGTCCCAAAGAAAGTATACACTTGATCTCCTGAAAGATGAAGGGAAACATGGAGGGAAGACATCAAAGATGCCACTAGAGGATGGGTACAAGGTTCCTCATGAGGGGGAGATTGAAGACAACCGGCCATTCCATGATCCTAAGCTTTATAGAAAGCTTGTTGGTAAGTTGATTTATCTTACAATTACTCGACCTGATATATTTTTTTCTGTGAATCAGGTAAGTCAACACATGCAAGTCCCAAAGGAACACCATTGGCACATGGTTGAGAGGATCCTGATGTATCTAAATGGATCACCAAACCTTGGAGTATGGATGGGATGCAATAAGAGCACTGAAGTGGTGGGCTATTGTGACGCGGATTGGGCAGGAGATAGGCTGGATAGGAAATCAACCACTGGATATTGTACCTTCATAGGTGGGAACCTAGTTACCTGGAAGAGTAAGAAGCAGAAGGTGGTCTCCTGTTCCAGTGCTGAAGCTGAGTATAGGGCAATGTTGAAGCGTACAAACAAGTTGGTGTGGATCAAAGGCATCTTGAAGCATGTGGAGGTTGATCAGTCTACACCAATGACTATGCATTGTGATAATCAAGCAGCGATTCATATAGCTTCCAACTCAGTCTTCCACGAAAGAACCAAGCACATTGAGGTCGATTGCCACAAGGTGAGACAGATGATTGGGTTGGGTGTAACCTTGCCGTGCTACACAAGGAGTGAGGATCAGTTGGCGGATGTGTTTACAAAGGCTGCTAGACAGAAGACAATGGAGTCCATCCATGTAAGGTTGGGGCTCATTGATCTAACCCAACTTAGCTAATCCCCTGCTATGAGGTCTCTACTCTTTTTCCCTCATCAAAGGGTTTTATCCCAAAAAGGGTTTTCTCTTTGGTGAGGTTTTTAATGAGGGAGATCTCATAGCCTTCCAAGCTTGACTTGTTCCATATGGTCAAGCTTGAGAGGGAGTGTTAAGTTGAGGCATCTATCTTGGGGTTGATTAGAAAGAAGAGAGAAGAAGGGTTTGGGTCGACCTTGTCCGTACAAGGCCGTACAGGCCGTACAAGGCCGTACAAGGCCGTACAGGCCGTACAAGGCCGTACAGGCCGTACAAGGTCGACCAAAAGCATTCGTCCAGTTTTTACCTTCCGGGTGAAACCAAAGTGACTCAAGGTGATTCTGCGGCAAGGTAAACTTATCCAACCGTTGGAAAGGAAGAAGCTCACCGCGTGGACAGGCTGGCACAAGGCTGGAAAGGATCAGCATCTTGTCAAAGATACTGATGCCATTTACTTGGCCAGGAAGCCTCCTTTTCAAATAAGCGCGCCCCTGGTTAATCTGAGCCACCCCTTTCCTTGCTTTACTTTCTGAAAACCCTTGTAGCTCTCTCTATATAAACGAACCCCTTGAGGATGAATAAATCATACAGTTCTCTCTAAACTTTCGAGTCTCATAATGTTCTTAATAGTCTTTCATTAATCTTCTTAGTTCTTAGTCTAAACCGAGTCTTTCTTTCATCAAATCTCTTTCTAGTCTTGTTCTTGTTACTTATTCGTCGAAGATCTTAAAAGATCTTAAGTAGTAGAAGTGAGAAGTTTCCATGGGCTTGCTGGGTTCTATTGGCGATTTGTGAGAGACTTTAGCACCATTGCAGCTCCTTTAAATGAAGTGATAAAGAAAGATGTCGGATTCAAGTGGGGAGAAGCACAAGAGAAGGCTTTCCAAAGCCTAAAAGAGAAGCTTACTCAATCACCTATTCTTATACTTCCTGACTTTACAAAAAGTTTTGACATAGAATGTAATGCCTCAAGAATTGGAATTGGTGCTGTATTGATGCAGGATAGGAAACCCATAGCCTACTTCAGTGAGAGGCTTGGAGGAGCTACTCTCAACTATGCTACATATGACAAAGAACTCTATGCCTTGGTGAGGGCCTTGCAAACATGGCAGCATTACTTGTGGCCCAAGGAGTTTGTCATCCACACTGATCATGAGTCCCTAAAGTACCTCAAGGGGCAGAGTAAGCTTAGCAAGAGACACAAAAGATGGGTTGAGTTCATAGAGACCTTCCCATACGTGATCAAATATAAACAAGGTAAGGAGAACATAGTTGCTGATGCACTATCTCGAAGGTATGCTCTCTTGACCACTCTAGATGCTAAGTTGCTTGGGTTTGAGCAGATTAAAGATATGTATGATACTGACCTTGATTTCAAGGAAGTTTATGCATATTGTGAGAAGTTTTCTGCAAGGCATTACTTTAGACAGGAAGGTTTCTTGTTCTATGACAATTGATTGTGTGTGCCTAATTGCTCTTTGAGAGATCTCTTTGTCAGGGAATCCCATGGGGGCAGTCTAATGGGGCACTTTGGAATTGCCAAGACCCTAAAAGTTTTGCAGGATCACTTCTATTGGCCGCACATGAAGAGAGATGTGGAGAGAATCTGTGGGAGGTGTGCTACTTGCAAGCATGCCAAGTCCCAAGTCCAATCCCAGGGTTTGTATACTCCTTTACCCAGTCCAAACCATCTTTGGAATGACATTTCCATGGACTTTATTGTTGGATTGCCTAGGAATAGAACCGGAAAGGATTCAATCTTTGTTGTTGTTGATAGGTTCTCTAAGATGGCACATTTCATAGCATATCATAAGACTGATGATGCATTGCATATTGCTAACTTGTTCTTTAAAGAGGTTGTTCGTTTACATGGCATGCCTAGAACTATAGTTTCTGATAGAGACACTAAGTTTCTTAGTTACTTTTGGAAGACTATTTGGTCTAAGCTAGGCACTAAGTTGTTATTTTCTACTACATGTCATCCACAAACTGATGGACAAACTGAGGTATTTAATAGAACTCTAGGAACACTCCTGCGTGCATTCATTAGAAAGAACTTGAAAACCTGGGAAGATTACTTGCCACATTGTGAATTTGCATACAATCATGCCATGCATTCTGCTTCTAAGTTTTCTCCATTTGAAATTGTTTATGGGTTCAGTCCCACCTCTCTTTTGGATCTAATGCCTTTACCTGAGTGTGAAAGAGTTAGCTTGGACGGCAAGAAGAAAGCTGAGATGGTCCAACAAATCCATGAGAAGACTAGACAAAACATTGAGCTGAAAACCAAGCTCTATGAGAAACAAGCCAACAAGAGGAGACGGGTGAGGGTCTTTGAAGTAGGTGACCAAGTGTGGCTTCACCTGAGGAAGGATAGGTTCCCCAACGAGAGGAAGTCCAAGCTGATGCCAAGGGTTGATGGACCCTTCGAGATCATCCACAAGATCAATGACAATGCCTATAAACTTGACCTCCAAGGTAAGTATGATCTATCAAATAGCTTCAATGTCACTGACTTGTCTCCTTTTGCTGTTGATGAACGAGATTTGAGGACAAATCCTTTTCAAGAGGGAGGGGATGATGTGATCATGGACCGGATCACTAAGGAGAACAAGGAGAATGTAGCTGAGTCACATGATGCCACAATGCACCAGCAGCCTGGTGATGATGCTCTAACCATTCCAGAAGGTCCCATGACTCGTTCCAGAGTCAAGAAACTTAAGGAGATGGTTGTAGGATTACTCACTTCACATCCACAACAAGAAGAAGGTCTTGGACAAGGTTTGATCCGAGATGTCTTGAACACCATTCATGCCATCTCTACATCAAGGTGAGTTAGTGTCTAGGCAAGACATTTGGTGTGTGCTCTTTTCCTTGCTTTTGGTTTTGTCCTACGAGGTTTTCCGGAGGAAGGTTTTTAATGAGGCCACGACTTGTCTTACAAATCACTTAGGCTCTATCTCGGCCCAAGACAAGTAGAAGTATTAAATTTTAAGCTTATATTATGTTTAAACTATAGTTTTCCTTTTTACTTATTTTCGAAACCCTAGAGAGCATGTTCTCTGGTTTCTTTTATTTAAGGGTTTTCCCTAACCCTATTGTACTCAAGCAATTATCAATCAACGAGTTTCTTTTCTCTCTTGACGGCTCTCTCTTTCTTGAAAGGTGTCAAGTGTTTCTGGTGTGTAGTATCTAGAGCTTAAGGGTGATTATCTTGGTGTGTCATATCCGAGTTGTTCACCTAGGAGTATCAAGGGTTCTCTCATCCCTCTTGTGTCACCATTCATCCCACAAACTTTGAAGAACTTGAGTCTCTGATTCGTTCTTGCAAGGATCTATCCTCCCAATCAACCAAAGAGTATCCTAGGGACGCATCATAAGCCTTCCTCTATCATATTATAACCTTTGTTCAACAACATTGGCTGGCTGTGTGTCTTGAGCTCTTGCTTCATGAGCCCTGGTCTGGTTGAACTTAGGTGGCCTGAGGTGGGGATGGAGAATCCAGCAGTTGTTCTTGGAGTGACCTTGCTTCTTGCAATGCTCACAAGTCATGCGCTTATCCCCTCCTGGCTTATAGTAAGCTATGTTTGCTGAAGCTGTCTCCATCTTCTCAGCCTTATTGGCCATAGATAGCTCTCCTTTACCACCAAACAGCCCATCAGAACCTTGTTCTTTCTGTAGTTGAGCACACACAACATCCAGACTGGGCAGCTCCTTAGCTCTTAAAATGTGTTTGATAACATCATTGAAAGTGGGATTAAGAGTCAAGAGTAACCCAAATACTTTGTCCTCCTCACGCCTTGTATTCAGGATGGTTGGATCAGTGGTGCTTGGTCTCAGCATCTCAAGCTCAGCCCACAGTGCTCTGAAATTTCCAAAGTGTTTGGTAAAGTCCATATCCTCCTGATGCAAGTTTTTGATTGCCTTCTTCATTTCAAAGACTCTGCTGAGGTTTGAGGTGTTTCCATAGACTTTTTGTAAGGTGTCCCACAACTCCTTTGCTTTCTCACAGTAGGAGTAAGCTTCCATTATGGGACCATCCAGGGAACCTTGCAAGGCAAACAGCACCATGAGATCTTCTCAAACCCATTTGGCTTCATCTGTCACTACAACTTCCCTGCCATCTTCTCCTTGTGTGATTTGTCTTGGGGCTTCTCCTGAGGTGATATGCTCCCATAGACCTCTTCCACCAAGGGCTATCTTGGTCAATCTCGACCAGAGAAGGTAGTTTAAACCTTTTAGAGTGACTGGGAAGACCATTTGCTTGTGTTGCTCCATTTCGACTTGTTATTGTCCAGTGGGTAATAGAGTGAACTGGGTAGAAATTTGAATTTTGAACACTATACAGGATAGAAAACAAGCAGAAACAAGCTAATATCTCTTTATATGATGAATATATGAAGAGAAAACAAGAGAAATGGTGAAGAACCGCCCAGAAACTTGCAAGAACAAACCTAATATCCACTGGACAAAAGGTTGTTCTTCAAGTTAAACAGAAAGTAATCGGATAGAAAGGTAGAGTGGAGTGATTAGAGAGTGTTTGCGGAAGAAAATGAAAGGTTTAGGAGCTTAATGCTCTGATACCATGAAAATAAATGAAGAACAATGAAGAAAAGGTTCAAGAACAGAGAGACAGAGAGAGTTGAATCCGTGAGAGAGAGAGAGAGAGAGAAAGAGGTATTTCGAATTCAAAAGAGAGAGAGAGTGTTGGAATAATGAAAGAAAGAGAAGAAGAGAAGCAAGCTGGATTAAGGTTCAAACCGGGAAAGCAAAGTAAGAAGATTTGAAGCTCCCTACAGTTCATCAAAAACCTAACCATACTTGACTTGCAACGCAAGGAATGAGTACGGAAGACCTTGTGGACGTGGCTGAAGTTCCAGAAGTCACAGAAATTCAGTTTGAATGCAATTGGATCAATCTGGTTTGAATTAAGCAAGAAGAAGTCACATGGGGTGCATAAGAAGTTGTGTAGACATGTCACTATCACCAAGGAAGGCTGTGCCTCTCCTCCTGTCTCTTTCTCCTCCTCTGCACATGCCATTCTGTCCACACCAGCCTGTTCTACACCAGTCTGTCCACACCAGCCTGCTCTACACCAGTCTGTCCAGCCAGGTCTGAATCATCTTTCCATACAATATTATTAGTATAATTTCCTCTTTTATTGTTAGTTTAATGTGTTTGTAGTCTTGTGAGTTGCTTGTATCTTGGCTATAAAGCCCCCACATGTAACCCAAGAAATATCTAAGGAGAGTTGAGCCTCCTCCTTCACTTATTCTCTGGTTCACAATCTCTCATACTCTCTGAAGTGATAACTCTTTCCTTCAACAAATCTCTGGTTACTTTATTCTCTCAGTCTCTTATTCTCACAAACTCTCAAATACTCTCACTCATAAATTCGTCCATCCTTCATTGTCTCTGGTCCATACTAAACCAAAAGATCACAAACAGTCTCCATAATCCCATCATTCTCACTTAAGCTCTAAGAAACACTCTCTCTTTGATTCTCAGTTTTTCTGGTCCAAACTAAACCAGAAGCTGATTCTCTTCACCAAAATCATTCTCCATTTCATTATCACCATTTTCTCTCTATTCTCACATGGTATCAGAGCCTAAAAGCTCCTGAAAACCTACTCTTACTTCCGCAAAATCTTTGTCAAAATCTCTGTCAAAGCTGTCTTGGGTGCAACTCTTTATCCACTGGTCCAAAGGTGTTCCAGGAGGGAAGAACCTCACCAGTACTAATAAGATCCTAGGATGATGCTCTGGAACAGATGGGATAATCCTTGCAGAAACGAATCAAAAAGACTAAAGTTCTCAAGGCATGTGGTTTGTTGCGGGACACAAGAGGGGTGGCTCGACTCTTGATACTCCAAGGCTTTCTGATCCAGATATTACACACTAAATCAGAGAACCAAAGCCGGATATTACACACCAGCAACCTTCAATTCGTCCAAAGACAAGAGAGAAGAGAGAAAAGGGTTTTCGATAAAAGACTGCTTATTTTAGAATGAGGGATGCAAGGGTTTAAATAGAAACCAAGGAACACGCTCCTTAGGTTTTGAAAACTTAATAACATAAAAACTATAGATTAAAGATAACATAAGGTAAATATATAGAGTAGTCTTCTTAGGCTTGGACCGATATTAGCACCTAGGAGATGTGTTAAAGCAGCTTGTGGCCTCGTTAAAAACCTTCCTCCGTAAAACCTCTTTGGGACAAAAACCGAGAGCAAGGAAAAGAGCACACACAAGTACTTTGCCTAAGTACTAATTCAGCTAGATGAGGAGATAGCTTTAAAGGTGATCAAGGTATCTCTGATCATCAAGCTTTGTCCAAGACCTTCTTCTTGTTTCCAAACGAGTCTAAGTAATCCTCCAATGGCTCCATTTAGTTTCTTGGTTCTAGAACGAGTCATGGGACCTCCTGGAATGGCTAAGGCATCTTCATCAGCTGGTTTGTCCATCATCTTCCTTGTTGAGCTGGTCATGGAAAGCACCAATGAATGTGATGTGAGCATGGATCATGGAAAGCACCAATGAATGTGATGTGAGCATGGACCAGCTCAACAAGGAAGATGATGTATCCAGGAATGCACCCATGGGCAAACCAGCTGATGAAGATGCCTTAGCCATTCCAGGAGGTACCATGACTCGTTCTAGAACCAAAAAACTAAATGGAGCCATTGGAGGATTACTTAGACTCGTATGGAAACAAGAAGCAGGTCTTGGACAAAGCTTGATGATCCGAGATACCTTGATCACCGTTCAAGCTATCTCATCATCTAGCTGAATTAGTACTTAGGCAAAGTACTTGTGTGTGCTCTTTTCCTTGCTCTCGGTTTTTGTCCCAAAGAGGTTTTACGGAGGAAGGTTTTTAACGAGGCCACAAGCTGCTTTAACACATCTCCTAGGTGCTAATATCGGTCCAAGCCTAAGAAGACTACTCTATATATTTACCTTATGTTATCTTTAATCTATAGTTTTTATGTTATTAAGTTTTCAAAACCTAAGGAGCGTGTTCCTTGGTTTCTATTTAAACCCTTGCATCCCTCATTCTAAAATAAGCAGTCTTTTATCGAAAACCCTTTTTCTCTCTTTTCTCTTGTCTTTGGACGAATTGAAGCTTTGTTGGTGTGTAATATCCAACGGCCTAAGGATCGAGTCTAAGGTGTGTCATATCCGAAGAATTCAGTCTAGGAGTATCAAGAGTTCCATCCATCCCTCTTGTGTCACCATTCAATCCACATGCCTTGAGAAACTTGAGTCTCTTGATTCGTTTCTGCAAGGATTATCCCATCTGTTCCAGAGCATCATCCTAGGATCGTATTACTAAGAATGTGGGACAGGTTGATTCATAGCTTATATCCTTCTTTTGGAAAAGTGTACACCTCAAAACAGTTTGTCCTGTACCAACAGCAAGCAAATCAGGTTTCATGTTCTTCTTTGAGTTTAGATAGTTACCTCGGATCTGTTTCTTTGGAAATTGCTGTAGACTAAGTTGATCTGGTGGTTTCTCCTTGATTTGAGAAGAAAACATGAGTTCTTCTCCTGATCCAGTGATCACTTCACCATTTTGTCTAGTGAATTCTCCATTTCCAATCATGGTTTAATAATCTCTGCAATGGTATTGAAGGTGACGCATGTCTGGTGGTTTCCATATGTTGACATGGTCGAGAAGCAAGTCTTTTTGATCAACTTCCAACTACTTATGACCCCGGCCGGTTCTAGCACGATCAGAGCACTCTCCAAGGATGATAATCTTGTGGACATATGCTCCAGGTCTCCACGAGTAGGTGTGTAACCTTCCAGCACAATCAGATATAAGTTTCTCTTGGGAAAGATCCAAACTGACATGTTTTGCAAAACTAGCAATATCTTGATGATCAGGTGGCCATTTGCTGCGTGGTCTGGTTTGTTGGATCCATGACTAACTTGAATTCATTCTCCATTTGGTTTCATAGTGAAAACCTTGCTGATCTGAGAGGTGCAACATCTTATCTTCAAAGGATGAGAAACCAACAAAATCAAATGTTGGTGCAGCTTAATTCTTCTCAATCAATATGATCTTGTTCCTTTGACTCCTCAACTCTCCTCCAGGCTCAAATACAACATGCTTCAAGCCTATTTCGTGTCTTGAAAGCTCCATAGCTCTGATCTTGTTCCAAGCAAAAGGACTGATCAGAAATCTACCAAAGAATGTCTTTTGGAAATCACATGATTCAAAGACATTCATTTGCACCAATCCACTCCGTGATTGTGGTTTCTTGTGTAACTCCTCTTCTATCACATCCTGTTTGAAAATAAACAGGTCGTCCATTACTGGTTGATCATCCTTCTGAATGGTGGTTGTTGGAATCTCGGCTTGATCTTCTTGAGCTTGTGCTACTGATTCTGGTCCTGCTGAGTGGAGTTCTGAGACAGAAGTGAAAGACTCTTGGTTCTGTGCTTCTATGGCTGGATGTGCTGTGTTGGACCTTTTGAATTGCTTCTCCACATCCATCATTACTTGTAACAATGCCTCCTTATCCTTCTCACTGAATAAACAGAATTGTTTATCTTCTCTAAATGGATTAGAGACTGTCTTCTCCTTGCTGTAATAGATTGGTTTCTTGATAGGTGAACCAAAAGTATATCTCTTGCTGTCAGGTTGTTTCTGAACAGAGTTTGAAGGATAAAGCTTTGTCTCAGATGGCTGGTGTCGATATGTGCTCCACTTATCTCGTTCAAACCTTCTTTGTTCTGGAGTTTCTTTCTTAACAACAGTGTGCTTCTGGTTTCTTTCCAACTGATCATTCCCTCTTTGCTTGAACTCATCTCTGGATGATCTGCTGTTCTTTTGCTGATGTATGTCAAGTCTGAATTTTCTCAGTTGATCTTTGAAAACTTTATCCATGCTAGCCGTGAATGCTTCAAGCAACAGTTTATCATTCTTGCTGAGTTCTTCCATGTGCTCCTTCGTCATTACCTGAGACACAAAGAAAACAGAAACCAGTAACTAGTTCTTACATAAAACAATTAACTTGCAAACAGAAATAGATTCAAAACGAAATCAAACCTACTTCTCAGATCAAATTCGAACTCAAGCAAAGACAAGAACAAATCAAACTTGAGCAATACAGAACAGATTTAAACAGATTAGACTTGTGAGAACAGAGAGAGATCACGAAATTAGTTCAGTTTCAAGCTTAGATTCAATGATCAAAACAGAAATAACAGATTCACTACACTTGAAACAAGTCGATTCCTGTTAACACAAATCAGAAACAGATTCAAAACAAAATCAAACCTTAAACCTCTCTGATCAATTTCGAACTCAAGATATGACAAGAACAAATCAAATAAGAATGGATCAACTTCTGAAACAAATCGATTTCTACAAACCCTAAACGGTTTCAGATCAAGCAATCGATAACTTCTGCCACAAGAATCCGAAAAGTTTTTATCAGAAACAAGACCAGAGAACCTTATATCTATCAGATTTCGACACAGAACACAGATCAACACGAAAACAAAGTGAATATGAAAAGAAAACAATCAGATTCGTGATCAAAATACTCAAAGTTAATAGATTTCAACAACAGAAACACAAATGTGATCAAAACACAACAGAATATGAAAAGACAAAAACGAAAATCAGTGAGAAATCGATTACTTCCCTTCCAGAGTTTCTCTGATACCACTTAGTAAGATCCTAGGATGATGCTCTGGAACAGATGGGATAATCCTTGCAGAAACGAATCAAAAAGACTCAAGTTTCTCAAGGCATGTGGTTTGTTGCGGGACACAAGAGGGGTGGCTCGACTCTTGATACTCCAACGCTTTCTGATCCAGATATTACGCACTAAATCAGAGAACCAAAGCCGGATATTACACACCAGCAACCTTCAATTCGCCCAAAGACAAGAGAGAAGAGAGAAGAGAGAAAAGGGTTTTCGATAAAAGACTGCTTATTTAGAATGAGGGATGCAAGGTTTTAAATAGAAACCAAGGAACACGCTCCTTAGGTTTCGAAAACTTAATAACATAAAAACTATAGATTAAACATAACATAAGGTAAATAGATAGAGTAGTCTTCTTAGGCTTGGACCGATATTAGCACCTAGGAGATGTGTTAAAGCAGCTTGTGGCCTCGTTAAAAACCTTCCTCCGTAAAACCTCTTTGGGACAAAAACCGAGAGCAAGGAAAAGAGCACACACAAGTACTTTGCCTAAGTACTAATTCAGCTAGATGATGAGATAGCTTGAACGGTGATCAAGGTATCTCGGATCATCAAGCTTTGTCCAAGACCTGCTTCTTGTTTCCATACGAGTCTAAGTAATCCTCCAATGGCTCCATTTAGTTTCTTGGTTCAAGAACGAGTCATGGGACCTCCTGGAATGGCTAAGGCATCTTCATCAGCTGGTTTGTCCATGGGTGCATTCCTAGATACATCATCTTCCTTGTTGAGCTGGTCCATGCTCACATCACATTCATTGTTGCTTTCCATGATCACATTAAGTACCTAAGATAAAGGTGTATTCCAGTGTCTGAAACTCAAGGAAGCCTCATCTCAGTTCAACAAGCTTCATAAAAGTTCAAGTTTCCAGTTCAGTCTTTTGCAAAACCAGTGGGTACATTCTCTTGTCCACTGGTCCAAACTCTCCATGATGGAGACCAAAACTGAAATGGCGACTCCAGATACTGCAAGGGGTCCAAAGAAGAAACAAAATAACCTCCTCTTGTCCAAAATGCTGAAGAAAACCTTTGGAAGAAATGGTTTCTGCATCAAGGTCACTGAAAAAGTTTCAAAGCTAGGCTGTTCAAATCATTATTTGGCCAACAAAGCTGAAGCTCAGTCTCTGACCATCAAGACCCACAACCAGAAAGAGGACAGGAGGGGTTTAAAGTTTATCCTTGACCAGAAGGAGAGAATCATCAAGAAGAGGTGTTGGATATTTAATCCACACCTCAAACCTCTTCAGTTTCACTAAGCCCCCATGGGCTGGAGGTTCAAGAAACCAGCTTCGGTTCTTGATAAGCTGTGCCTCCTTAAATTAAGAGCAAGAAGCCCATGTGTTCAGAGCCTATAGAAGATGTAAATTCCTGTCCATGGAGAGATTTATCACTACCCAACAACACTTTGGACACTGATTGTGTTCATCAACTACCAAGATGGTAGAGAGGAAGATTGGTACTGTGGAGAGATTGCTCAAGTGGTCTTACCTGAAGCCAAGAGGGTGAACAGGAGGTTCCTCAAGAGAAAAAGGCCACAATTCAAGCCAAGAGGGCTGTGGTCTCAAGGTGTTGGTGGTCATTGGCTCTCAACTTCAAGCTTGGCCATATACTCTTATTCACTGGTCAAGCTTGAGGAGGGGTGTTAATGAGAAGCCAATGACCCATTGTTGAAGCTGAAGCAAAGGAAAAAAAATGGAGTTGACCAGGGATATACTTGGCTGAGCAAAAAGAAGGCAGTTCACTGAAAAGATGGCAGCTAACTCTTTGCAAAGTCCCCCTATAAAGTCAGTTCTACAAGTCATGTTGCAAGGCCATTCTGAAGAAGGATGAAGTGAGGAATTCAAGTGCAAGCCAGGAGGACAGACACTCCTCATTATCATCCCAAAGACATGTTGGCTTGATCTCAACCCATGAATAAGGCAAGAACTCAGAAACAAGGGGGAGACAAGCTGTGAAATAAGAAGAAGGTTCAAATGGAACCAATTGAGTGTGAAGCAGGAAAGGAGTGGCGCCCTTCCTGGCCAATAAAGTTATCTAAACCTAGGCTGGATTGCTTGTACTCTTTTCCCCTATAATTAGGTTTTTAATGAGGTAAGTAATCTCAGTTCCAAGCTTGTCCAAGGATTCCTATGGTCAAGCTTGAGGGAGAGTGTTGGAATAATGAAAGAAAGAGAAGAAGAGAAGCAAGCTGGATTAAGGTTCAAACCGGGAAAACAAAGTAAGAAGATTTGAAGCTCCCTACAGTTCATCAAAAACCAAACCATACTTGACTTGAAAGGCAAGGAATGAGTAGGGAAGACCTTGTGGACGTGGCTGAAGTTCCAGGAGTCACGGAAATTCAGTTTGAATGCAATTGGATCAATCTGGTTTGAATTAAGCAAGAAGAAGTCACATGGGGTGCATAAGAAGTTGTGTAGACATGTCACTCACTATCACCAAGGAAGGCTGTGCCTCTCCTCCTGTCTCTTTCTCCTCCTCTGCACATGCCATTCTGTCCACACCAGCCTGTTCTACACCAGTCTGTCCACACCAGCCTGCTCTACACCAGTCTGTCCAGCCAGTTCTGAATCATCTTTCCATACAATATTATTAGTATAATTTCCTCTTTTATTGTTAGTTTAATGTGTTTGTAGTCTTGTGAGTTGCTTGTATCTTGGCTATAAAGCCCCCACATGTAACCCAAGAAATATCTAAGGAGAGTTGAGCCTCCTCCTTCACTTATTCTCTGGTTCACAATCTCTCATACTCTCTTACTCTCATACTCTCTGAAGTGATAAGTTAACTCTTTCCTTCAACAAATCTCTGGTTACTTTATTCTCTCAGTCTCTTATTCTCACAAACTCTCAAATACTCTCACTCATAAATTCGTCTATCCTTCATTGTCTCTGGTCCATACTAAACCAGAAGATCACAAACAGTCTCCATAATCCCATCATTCTCACTCAAGCTCTCAAAAACATTCTCTCTTTGATTCTCAGTCTTTCTGGTCCGAATTAAACCAGAAGCTGATTCTCTTCACCAAAATCATTCTCCATTTCATTCTCACCATTTTCTCTCTATTCTCACAAGAGAGAGAAGGAACCCTTTTCCTTAATTATTTCTGGTCTAAGGCATACAATATAAATAGACTAAATGAAGAGAAACAAGACAAGAAGAATATAATAAACTATTATGGGTGTGGACCCTTCACAAACGGTCCACACCCTAAAAGGAACATGTGATCTCTTCATTTAAATACTATTCTTGCTTCAGACAAGCTCCCAACGGCTCCCTGACTCTCTGAGGTTGATCTGGGCGAGTTTGAACTTCCCTTGTCTTCCAAGGTAAGTTAGGTTGAGCCTTGTTAGCTTGAGATGCAAGTATGTATGGAATGCCTTGCTTTCCAAGATTGTACGAACTTGAATACTTCAACTAGACCAGATGCTAATTCTTTCTTTATCTCATTCCTTCTATGTCTTTGTTAACGAGGAAGCTCATCAAGGTTTTATCCCAAAAGGGTTTTCCTTGGTGAGGTTTTTAATGAGGAAGCTCTTCAACTAAGTCTGGAGGAGACCGGTGACCATGAAGCATTGGAGTTAAAGGGAAGGGTTGATCAGTGATTGAAGCGCAAGTCCAAGAGATGTTGCGCTCCTGATCTTAAGGCTCACTTCAAGCATGGACAGATACTCAATCCAGGCTTGAGGAGGGGAGCAAAGTGAGCCACCTGATGATCATGTAGGCCAATGACCTGTGTTACTCAAGGCCATTACAAGCTGATCATGGAGTGATCCAGCCGAAGTGGAGGGAAGAAGAAAGTCACTCAACAAGCTAGTGTGAGGTGCTTGGAGAGTGGGATGAGGTATCTCCTCAGTGCAATGGTGATGTAGTGGAGGGTTCAAGCATCAAGTCTGAAAGAGATGGAGGTGCTCCCCACAAGGATTATCATGGGACAGCAACAACTTGGTGTTAGAACAGATGGCCATCAGAGACTACTTGACAAGAAGATCAGGTGGAGAGGCAAACTGATTGGAATGCTATGAATCAGACCAAGGCGTGGGAGTTAGATCAGTTACCTTCTGGTTGGGAAGCTATGGATCAGCTTCTACATGGAGTTAGAACAGTTACCTTCCAGTTGGGAAGCTATGAATTAGCCCATAGCATGTGTGCATGTACCTTGTTGATGAAGCTTCAAGGAGCCGAGTATTGTCTTATCAAGTGGGGAATTCAAGTGTGTGTACACTCCTCACCAGCCGGATCAGTGAAGCCATCTAGAGCTCATTGCAACCTTGCAAGCTTGGTCCTTCACCAATTCTCAGTTCCAAGCTTGAGGGGGAGTGTGAATGGGTTTCATGATCCGAGAGAAGTCTTTCAAGTGGGGGATTCAAGTGGCGGTTCAGTGCAGCCACTCCTCACCATCCGTGCAAGAGCTTGAGACTCACTGAAGATGATCTGGTCGTCTCCTAGCTTCTCTAAGGTGGCTATGAAGTCAGTTGAGAGGGGGAGACCCAAACCGGGTCTATGAAGAGGTCAAGCTGAGTTTGATGAGTGCACACGATGTGTTGATCATTGCTGAACCAGTTAGGCCATGATCCAGAGTCCTTTGTGTCCAACAACACTGGTTCTAAGACACAAAGGCTCACTGGCCAATCCCTAGGCCTTGAGGACTTTACTCTTTTTCCCTCATCAAGGTTTTATCCCAAAAGGGTTTTCCTTGGTCAGGCTTTTAATGAGGAAGCTCTTCAAGGTTCCAAGCTTGACTTAGGATCTCTAGAGTCAAGCTTGAGGGGGAGTATTAACTTGAAGAGAAGAAATGTACATATGAGGCTAAATGATGAAGATGGTCTACAGTGCAAAGTTAGGCAAATGTGCAAAGCAAGAAGGCAAGAAATGATTCTGTGAGATTTGGAGTGGAAGATGCCTTTGGCAGTAACAAGGAAGGTGCAAGGAAGACACATCCATTGTCATAGTCCTGTGATATGGTCGACTACATGGCTCAACTACACTATGATATAGTCGACTACATGTCTCAACTACATTGCTTGTTTACATGGCTCAACTACACTATGATATAGTCGACTACATGTCTCAACTACATTGCTTGGTCAATAAGACATACCAAGGCGAGCTGCAATAAGGGCCAAGTATTTCTAATACTGAATGGAGACTGCTTCTGGTCCAGATACACTTCTCCTCTCCACCAATTATCCTTCACTACACAGATTGCATTCCATCCAGAGATCATCACAGCCGTTCATTCTTCTTCAAGTTTTTATATCCATAGGATCTAGGTTTATTATTTTTCTACTTGTTTTGCCTACAAAAGGCCATCTCTGTCGATTGTAAACAACAAGGAGAAGAGAAGGGAGTGAGGGGGATTTCCCCTCTCCTCTTCCTGAAATAAACTTGTTCTTGAGTCTCTTGATCTCTGGTTCCTTACTCTCTCACGAATCTCTCTCATTCTCTATTAATCTCTGTTTCTGGTTCAAGCTAACACAAGCAGAAGCCAGATCCAGTCTCTTCTTCATTTCGAGTTCTCTCTGTCCCTAAAGGGTTTGTTCATCACACAAGACCTAGATCTCTGAAAATCTAACAGCTAATTCTTTCTTTATCTCATTCCTTCTATGTCTTTGTGTCAATACTTACCATTCTCTAAGTGCTATCGCAAAGCACTTAGGCAAACATTCCCTGCCTTAAACGACCCTTAGACATTAGTTTAGGTGTCTCAACCTTAAGGCAGCCCCAATGACAAGAGTATGCAACAGCCTTTGTGACAATAGACAGATTCTGGTGTGTGAGTGATGTAGAAACAGAGTGTGGTCGAAATTATAGAGAAGAGACTGATGAGAGTAAAGGAGAATCAAGGAGAATGCTGCTGGAGAACTAAGAGATTAAGAGAGTATTAGTGAGTATCTGAGAGAGATTAATGAGAGTGAGAATCACAGAGAGTATGGACGAGATTAAGAGAGTAAAGAGTGTGGGGAGAGTGAAGTAACAAGAGAATATTGAAGAGAGAGAGAACTCCCCTCTGCCTTAGAGGTTTCACAATACACATGGGGTGGCTATATAGCCAGATTACAAATTGCAAGAGAATAAATAAATATTAAAGTACAAATCTACTAAACAAATATTATTGTAGGGTTTCTAATGAAGCCAGGAGGATGCAGCCAAGGAGAATCTCGACCAGAGGGAGTAGATAGTGACAGGAGAGAGATGGGCACAGTCTGGTTGAGTGAAAGTGACAGGTCCAAACTGCTTTCTTCTTAGGCAGAACATGTGACTTTTATTCTTAATTAAATCTTCACGTGCCTCAGCTCTCTTCAACGGTCTGATGCTCCATTTAAACTTCAAATATGCTTCAGAATATTAATCTGGACGAGTTCCCACCTTCCTTGCCTTCCAAGTCACTCTAGGTTAAGTTTGGTTACTTGGAAGCCAAGACTGTACGGACTGCCTTGTGTAGCAAGGTTGTACAGACCAAACTCTTTTCAGGTATCTATTCTTCTCTTTGTTTTCTTTATCTCTCAGATCAATGGACCACACTCAGCCATGCTTCTTTCTTCTCCATTCTAATAATGACTTAGTTCACAAGACTGTATGAACCAGTCTCAACTTGGAGTATCCGGATCACTCCTTCTTCTTCTTCTTGTTTCTTTATTTCTTTGGATCATGAACCAGCTTCTTCTTCTGGTCATTCTCTTCTCTATCTCAACACTCCCCCTCAAGCTTGACCATAGGATATTCTTGGACAAGCTTGGAACCTTGAAGAAATCCCTCATTAAAACCTTAGTATGCAAAACCCAATGGGACAAAAACATACTAAGGAAAAAGAGTAGAAATCCCCAAGGCCTAGGGATTGGCCAGTGAGACTTTGTGCCTTAGACCAGTGTGGTTAGACACAAAGAGCTCTGGATCAAGGCCCTTTCTTGTGCTGCAAGGGTGAACTCCACCCCTTGCACACATCAACAACCCGGAACTCATCTCTTGGCCGGTTTGGTATCTCCCCGATCTTCTGACTACTCACCATTCTGATGGGGTTAAGGACCTCCAGCTTCTACTCCAGAGAGCTCCAACAATGTTAATCATGATGGGGAGTGTACTCCACTTGAATCCCCCAGTAGGTAGACCAATTTGGATCATGAACTCCGTCACCCGCAACTGATCTCTAGACAGCAGAACGCCTGCAACTTGTAACTGGTGTAACTTCCAAACCGTAACTCCTTTTAGACTGATTCCAATTCACCGCGTGCCCTTGATGACTTAGAATGTAGGGAAATTAGTTTCATGGTCACATTCTTCATGGTTAGGATGTTATCCTCCTTTTCCTGAGACATGCCAGTGTGAACTCCATCACTAGCATTCTTCTTCTTCTTCTTTGATCTGAGTGAACTCCACTTCTGATCTTCTGGTGAGGCTATGGACGTCTTGAACCTTCAGAATACTCACCAATACCCCTCCTCAAGCTTGATCCAGAGAGTATAGGTGATGGACCAAGCTTGAAAGGTGAGCAAAGATGAGTATTGGACCAGGAGCTCAACACCTAACCAGGCTGCGCTTCTTCAACCAATCCACGTTTGGTTTCTGCTCCAATGCCTTACACCTCACTTCTTCTTGCGTGTCTCATGAACCAGAATCTCAACACCTAACCAGGCTGCGCTTCTTCAACCGGTTTCACACACAAAACATCTCTCTATGGTCAGGAATATACAGACTCTGTAGGCTCTGAACTCATGGGCCTTTTTCTCCATGGACAGGAATATGCATCTTGTGCAGGCTCTGAACAACATGGGAAAAGTCTTCTTCTTTGTCTTGATTTGATGATGGACAGAGACAACACTTCTGTACCTGAAACATCACTCAAACTCCAGCAAGAATCAGACCACACACACTAGGATCAGACTTTGGTAACTTACCAATCCTGATCCCAATGCTTTAAGAAAATGCAATGGACAGAATCTAAACAACTCATTCAGTTCAAATCCATGCAACCAATTCACTAAATGCTCAGGTATGATAACTCATCAATTACAAGGCATCTAGGCTCAATTTATCACACATATGAGAATAGGAGAATGCAATGACAATTTATGACAGTAGCATAGACTAGACAACTCATCTAATCAAGCTACACAACTATGAATCCAACACATGGCCAGAAAACTCTCCTAGACCTTTAACAATGCAACAAGACAGACACTGAGACTAAGCAACTCACTTAGGCCAGAGACAACACAAAGAATTATTCTAGGACAGAAACTAGACATTACCATGCTAGCAAACTTAATCACTCCTAGAACAATACACACACAACTCTTTAGTATCATGGGACAGAAACTAGGTGCAATAACTCTAGTACCATTAAACTGTCCCAAAGATACTAAACACATACACAACACAACCAGAAATAATTTAAGCAATTAAACAGGCTCTTATTAGAGTTTAGGAGGTTAACTTACGACCAAGGAACCTGAGCTAGTTCCTTGAACCTCCATGGCTGTGAATCACTTGAATTTGAAGGGCTTGTGGTGGGGATTGACTGTTCAATACCTCCTCTTCTTGATTCTCTCCTTCTGGTCAAGGAGACACTTCAAACCCCTCATGTTCTCTTTCTGGTCGTGGGTTTTGTTGGTCAGAAACAGAGCTTCAGCATGGCTGGCCAGAGAATGATTAGAACAGCTTAGCTTTAATGCTTCTTTAGTGACCTTTTCTCTAAGAAATGTTTCTTCCATGGATTATCTTCAGAATGGACCAGATGAGGTGGTTTGGCTTCTTCTTTGGACTCCTTGAATCTACTGAAGTCGCCATTTCCTTTGAGCTCTCCATCTTAGAGAGTTTGGACCAGTGGACAATAGAATGTACCAACTGGTTTTGCAAGAAACAGAGCTTGAAACTGAAACTTTGCTGAAGCTTGCTGGACTGAGCTGAAGCTTTCTTGAGTTACAGAGACTTGTATACTGTCCTATCTTGAGTTCTGGAGAGATTCTTCCCTCTTGGAAGACCTTTTGACCAGTGGATGAAGAGATGTAGCAGAAACTGTTTTGGAGACAGTTTTGAGAAGATGATGATTTGCGGAAGCTATAAAGGTTTCAGGAGCTTGGAAGCTCTCATACCATGTGAGAATAGACAGATTCTGGTGTGTGAGTGATGTAGAAACAGAGTGTAGTCGAAATTATAGAGAAGAGACTAATGAGAGTAAAGGAGAATCAAGGAGAATGCTGCTGGAGAACTAAGAGATTAAGAGAGTATTAGTGAGTATCTGAGAGATATTAATGAGAGTGAGAATCACAGAGAGTATGGACGAGATTAAGAGAGTAAAGAGTGTGGGGAGAGTGAAGTAACAAGAGAATATTGAAGAGAGAGAGAACTCCCCTCTGCCTTAGAGGTTTCACAATACACATGGGGTGGCTATATAGCCAGATTACAAATTGCAAGAGAATAAATAAATATTAAAGTACAAATCTACTAAAAAATATTATTGTAGGGTTACTGATGAAGCCAGGAGGATGCATCCAAGGTGAATCTCGACCAGAGGGAGTAGATAGTGACAGGAGAGAGATGGGCACAGTCTGGTTGAGTGAAAGTGACAGGTCCAAACTGCTTTCTTCTTAGGCTAAACATGTGACTTTTATTCTTAATTAAATCTCCACTTGCCTCAGCTCTCTTCAACGGTCTGATGCTCCATTTAAACTTCAAATATGCTTCAGAATATTAATCTGGACGAGTTCCCACCTTCCTTGCCTTCCAAGTCACTCTAGGTTAAGTTTGGTTACTTGGAAGCCAAGACTGTACGGACTGCCTTGTGTAGCAAGGTTGTACAGACCAAACTCTTTTCAGGTATCTATTCTTCTCTTTGTTTTCTTTATCTCTCAGATCAATGGACCACACTCAGCCATGCTTCTTTCTTCTCCATTCTAATAATGACTTAGTTCACAAGACTGTATGAACCAGTCTCAACTTGGAGTATCCGGATCACTCCTTCTTCTTCTTCTTGTTTATTTATTTCTTTGGATCATGAACCAGCTTCTTCTTCTGGTCATTCTCTTCTCTATCTCAACAGCCTTAGCCAATTTACTTCATGAATGCAATCCGGATTAGATACAACTATCTGTCATCCTAGCAAGACATTCATTAAGAACAGAGACTAAGCATCAATGCCATTTCCAAATACCAGACCCAAATGCTTCTCTTTAATCAGTTCTATTCATGTATGCAAGCAGATTCAGAACATGCTATCTAATATCATGTCAAGCAACATTTAGACTGGAGTAAGCACTTTAAACACTCAACCATTCAAAACGAGTCATCTAAACATCCTGGGATAGATTCTAAACATTCATATCTAGCAATCTTAACACATCCTCAGGTCTCAAACACATCACACAACAAATTCAGTTCATAAAGGATCAAGCTTTATAACAAGGGACAGTATGTTCTTACAAACAACGAACTAGGGTTAGTTCCTTGAACACCTTTGATTCATGGCAAGACCAGGAGCTATTGGTCGCGATTCTAAAACCTCCTTCCTCCATGGACCTTCCCTTGGACTCTCCATGCCTAAAGCTCCCACCTTTCTTCATATTTTGGTCGCCCCCACCAGTAACAAGGTGAAAGCTTTCACCTTTCTTCCTGGTCTTTGAATAAGGACACACACCTGGACTGATTTGATGAAGGGGGTAGCTAATCCGTTCCATAACTCCTGGATCCGAGCCTCTCCTATCTTCTAGACGGTATGAGAGAGTATGGGACTTCAAGAACAGCCTCTGGGTTTGCGGATGAACACCTTCTTGCAGAGGATGAACCGGCAAGAAAGGAAGCTCCTTTTTGGGTTTTGATTGCAGGAGAGAAAGCCTTGATCTTTGCGGAAGCTAGACACCAAGTTCTGATGAACCTGGCTCTGATACCATGTTGGATTTTTCACCAGAGTATAAGGATCTAGATTTGTGTGTGATGAACAAGCCTTTAAGGCAATGATGAACACGAAATGATGAAGAGAAAGGGTTCTGGTTTACTTGTTTTTACTTGAATCAGAATCAGAGACTAAAGGATACTTAGAGAGATTTGAGAGAATAAGAAAGGGGTAGACTAAGAAGGATTCGATCCAAGAAACTACAAGCTTTTCTTTTAGAAGTGGAGAGGGGTTTTCCCCCTTACTCCCTTAATTGTTTACACTTGACAGGATACAGAATATATAGAGAGAGATGTAAGGCTACACGGATCAAAACCCTAAGGAATAAGCATGTGAATTCAAGGTAACCAGGCTGGTTGATTTGAATCTTGTGGCTCAGAAGCTCCACACGTTTGGACAGGCTGGAAAGGTTCTTCCTTTGCTTTTGGGCGGATGGATAAGAAACCTTATCCATGAACGGCTCCTTTCTTCTTTCTTTCTTCCTTTGGTGAGTGGATAACCCTATCCACACCTCAGCTCCTTCCTGGAATCTTCCTTGGCCGAATATGTTGACATGAAGAATAAATAATCTGGAAATAAATGTTGACAAGAAGACATGAATAATAGAGAAGAAGATATCAAGCCAAGAGAATCATCCAGAATGATCAAGTATGAAATAACCATTTGTCCGTACAGTTTGGTCAAGGAGTGACCTAACGTGGCTTGCAAGACAAGGGAAGGTTTAAATTGAAAAGGAAGGAAGCTTACTCTATTCAGAACCAAAGGAGGATGTTGACAAAGGCAAATAGACGTTGGAGCATAAGGCCAAGGGCAGAAGAGTTCAAATGAATTCAAATGGAGTGAGGGGGGGACCATTCTTCACCTGTCACTTTCTAACATGGCTGGACGAGCCCTTGCCATTCTTCAGACTGCTCCAGACCCAATTGTTTAATATTTTCTCTGCTCAACTTGTCTGAATTGTTTATTAGTTGTTTTTGTTTTGTTTGCCTATTAATAGGCATGTACTCAGAAACTAATCTAAGCAAGGAAAACACTTTCCTCTCTCTTTATTCTCTACCTACACGAATCCTCTCTTCTCTCTCTTGTTCTTCAGTTTGTTCATCATGTTCTTCCATTAAAAGCTCTCTGAATCTCTAAATTTACATGGTATTAGAGCCATAAAAGCTCTTGAAACCTTATTCTTCCTATTCTCTTTCATTTCTTCTGCAAACTTACTCTGTTTCATCTATTCCTCTGTTTCATCACTCTGTTTCATTACTCTGTTTCATTACTCTGTTTCATCACTTAGTTCATTTCAAAATCCTTGAAACACTCTATTACCTGCTGGAAAAGAGAGATTCAAGTTGGAGAACTCAAAACTCGTGGCTATTCCAGTGACCTTAACTGGTGTTAACTATCTGTTGTGGTCTAGACTAGCCAAGACAGCACTTGGAGGTAGGGGCTTATGGGAACATGTTTCTGTTGGATAAGCCCCAACAAAAACCGTCCAAGATAAAGATGGTGTGGAGAAGGTGGTGACTGTTGATGGAAAATGGGGTTAGGAGGACTTCATGGTGATGTTCATTATTCAAAACAGTCTGGAACCATCTATCTTGGCAGCTTACTCTTACTGGGAGAGCTCCAAAGAGTTGTGGGATACACTGCAAAAGGTGTATGGCAACATTTCAAACCTGAGTAGAATCTTTGAAGTCAAAAAGGCTATTAACTCACTTCACCAGGAGAGCATGGACTTCAATCAACACATTGGCAAGTTCAGAGCATTGTGGGCTGACTTAGAAATGTTGAGACCAAGCAACCTGATGCGTCCCTAGGATGCTCTTTGGTTGATGGGAATGGATATATCCTTGCAAGAACGAATCAGAGACTCAAGTTCTTCAAGG